>PVJA010015456.1:0-45339 GCA_004027025.1 Myocastor coypus | reverse complement strand
AAAAAAAAAAAAAAAATGAATGTTTAGTTATACAGGTCTTGCTTCGACTTGCCCTTGACCACCCAGCAAGAAAAAAGAAATCCTTAGTTACAATGCATGGAACGCAGAGCTAGATTGGTGCGATGAGCTTTAGGAGGCTTAGATTCAATAACCTCCAAAATCACAAGCTTCACTGGTGGCCCACTGCAATTGCAGAACATTTGACTGTGTATGTATCTGCTTCCTCTTAGTCCAAAGAGAAGTATATTCTTTCCTTTTTTTTTTTTTTTTTTTCTGAGCAACATCAGTAGGGAGGTGGGTCATGCCCACACACCGTACTCTGTAGAATGTTTGTGAGGACAATATGCAATATGTCAACTTTCAAAGAAAAGAAAGTGGAAAAGAAAAAAAAAGTAATGTGGATTTAGAAAGGTTAATGTTTAATTGTTTGATCAATCTTATATACCTATAAGTATTAATGTAAACTGATCTGATGATGAAAATATGTAGTATAACCATTGTTAAATTTAAACAATAAAAAAATTTAAAAAAAAATTCTAGAATACCCTGGTCTTAGTGGATCACAGATCACTCCTTGATTGCTGACCGGTTGGCATGCATCTCTCATGTCTGAAGCTGTTCATATTTCAAAAATCGTTAAGCTTTTGAATCTGTAGACTATTTTTGTCCAAATGCGTGGAGTTTTACCTTTGGTAAATACCATAAACACAGGGTTCATAGATAAACCTCTGGGTGTCTTTTTCTGTGAGGCTTCCTCTTCATCGTTGGTCTTCCCCTCAGTTTCCAACCAGTTGACATCTCAGAACTCTGACCCCTGTTCCTTGAACTTAGGAAGTCTGCTGCATTATGGTTGAATTTTTCCTCTCTGACACTCAGCATAGAAATTGCCATTGGCTACAGAGCTTTGGTGATCACGATCTTCGTTTTTTTTTTTTTTTTTTTTTTTTTTTTTTTTTTTTTTTTTTTTTTTTTTTTTTTTTTTTTTTTTTTTTTTTTTTTTTTTTTTTTTTTTTTGTTTGTTTGTTTGTTTGTTTCCCTTCTTCTGAGGTCACACTTCTGTGTTGATCCATTGTGCAGTTTCTGAAAAACAGTGATTTTATTTCTGCTGTGCTTATTGGGACTTGCCAATGTTTAGGTACGAGCCTCCTTAAAGATCTGGGGATTTAGATGAGCATCACTGGCATGTTTAAAAATGTTGTGCTTCATAGCACAGGTTTTTGGGAGATGCAAAAGTTACATGTTTTGCTGTACAGGTCTTGCTTAAACTTGCCCTAAACCACGCAGCAGAAAAGTTTAACCATAAGGCATAAAACATAAAGTTAGAGTAGAATCCTGAGCTGTAAAAGGCTTAAATCAACAGCTTCCAACATTGCCAGTTTTACCAATAAACCACTGCAATTATCGAACATTGGATTATGTATACAACTACTTTATCTTAGTTCAGTGAGAAAAAATTTTTTCACACCAATAATGATTAGAAAAATTATAATGTCTACACCTTGTGCTCTGTATAACCGATGAGAGGACAAAAATAGGCACTGTATCACATTTTGGAAATGTACTACTAACGTGTTTTGAAACTGTCACATTGTTATTTCTTATTAAAAGTAATAAAAAGAAAAAGAAAAAAAAATGTTGTGCACATGTCTCTTAGAAATATCCCCAATAGAGGAGGCTTTGTGCCTTTGTCTAAAGTAGCCAGCCAAAACTTTTCACAGGAAACTCAAAGGAAAGAAAAGAGTGAGCTCTGTGCCCTTCATCCAGCTGAACGTATCCTGGGTGGTAGCTGGGTGGAAAGTGAAGGGGCTCTGTGTGGAGAAAGAGGAGGCTGGTGCAAGTGAGGGCTGGGCTGAGGGCCCAGAATTGGACTCTTGATCTTCTGGGCTGAGAAGCCAGTGCAGACCTTCGAGTGGAGTTCTCACGTGTTCTATCTCGTATTTCTAAGAGAACTGCTCTGACAGTTTCTGCAAGTAGAAAGGGAGGAAAATACTATTATTATTGATAAATTAAAATGTTCTCAGTGTGCAACATACCTGGCGTTTGTCAAGCAATTATCTAAATGCTTTCCAGTACATATTAATTCATATATGACCTAATTATAAAATGATTCATGCATATATAATTAATTTATAAAGATATGTAAGCATTACTTCTATTTTGAGGATGAAGCAAATAGGTATAAAGAGACATTAAAGCTACTTTGAGGTTTCACCGAAGACGCAAATTACAGGTAATATGTTCATAAGCACTGCTGTTTCATTTACATTCAGTGCTTTAAAGAATGTCTAAGCTATAAGGAAACAGAAACAAAAGTTAATCTTTTTGCTTTGTGTTGCTGTAACCACTACTTTTATTTTATTTCTTTCTGGACCACAATGAGTCATAAGCTACAAAGGAGCAATAATTTCTGAGACCGAATTACAAAATGATATAGAAAGTTTACTTTAAAATTCCACAAGAACTAGAGATGTGAAGAATGATTTTATGAAGAAGACATGAATTAAAGCAATGTGAAAGTATGAATCAACTGCCAAAGCCACTGTTTTAAACATTTTATTTTATGCTTAAATAAAAATTCAGTAAGTCTGACAATTAAAATAAAAATACTGCTCTTAAAAATGCTACAATCCTTAGAGTTAGTTAAGGCCAAGAGTATCTCAGAGTTTATTGCTCTCTGAGTGAAAGGTGCTGTTATTGTTTTATTCTATTTTTTTGAAAGGGCTATTTTCTATTGAAATATTAGCTATAGGCTCAGAATTAGAATATCTTATTTTATTTCATTAAAAACTCTTCACATCAGTGGAAACAATAATGTTGATTGTATTTACTAGGTAGATAAACAAAAAATTAAACATGCACATTTACATAAAGGCATATTTTATCAGGATGAATTTAATTCTGGTGTTACCAAATTCTCTGCATCTTGGAATTTAGATGTGTTTTAAATATTTTAAATGTGAGACTTCAAATCAATTGCTTATCTATTTATTATATTGGAACTATGTATGAAATATCTATATTGTTTATGAAACATAATCTTCAAATTTTTTTTTTGTCTTTTTGAGACAGGGTCTCACTGTGCATTTCAGGCTGGCCTTGAGCTCACATTGGTAGCCCAGGCTGGTCTTGAACTTGCACTGATCCTCCCGCCTCAGCCTCCCAAGTGCTGGGATTACAGGCATGCGCCACCACGCCCAGCAATCTTCAAATTTGAATGTCACGGCTAACCATTAAAATGGTCTTTTGTTTCACACATATAGGAATATATTACCATGTATTATATGAAGCATTCTACAAGTATCAGTAATGTTCCAAAATGTGCAAGGTAACATAAAACTATTTTAGTTATATACATAGTGTCTCTAGGGTAATCTACACAAGGTGCAAACATATTCAGCAGTTGGATCTTGGTTGAAATTTAAGATTGATATTATTTAATATTATAACTAATTATATTTAGTGAATAAAAATATCACATGATTCCATAATCTAGTTAAAGAGTTGATGGGGATATAAAGACTGCTATTGCTAGAATTTCATAATTTCCTCCAGATTAAACAGGCTGGGATTGGCCCAATGAGATGGCTTGGTGCCTGCTTAGGCAAGCTTAGGCCACCACAGAGACTACAGTTTGATCCCCGGCACCAAATGCTGTGCCAGCCTCACCCCCAAGGCAGACTGAGCCAGGCATAATATAAATAAAAAATATAAAATAAAATAGACAGGCTGGGTAGATAGCTTGGAAGTCCAAGCATTGCTTGACAAGCACAAGAACCTGAGTTTGATCCCTAGTACTACATGCTGTGCCAGCCCTGAAACTGGCAGAACTGGTTACCAAATCAGGAGTGGTGGCATACCCCTGTTATTCTAGCACTGGGGAAACAGAGGGTCACTATGAGTCTGAACTGCGTAGTGAGACCCTGCACCAAAGAAAGAAGAAAGAAAGAAAGAAAGAAAGAAAGAAAGAAAGAAAGAAAGAAAGAAAGAAAGAAAGAAAGAAAGAAAGGAAAGAAAGAAAGAAAGAAAGAAAGAAAGAAAGAAAGAAAGAAAGAAAGGAAAGAAAGAAAGAAAGAAAGAAAGAAAGAAAGAAAGAAAAGATATTTTTTAATTGTAGAAAGATTAAACACTGCTCAGGTGAACACAGGGACCTGGGTTCAATCCCCAGTACCACATTCAACCCTGGCACACCTCTGGGTGCACTGAATGAGGGACCAAAAAAAAAAAGAAAAGAAAAAAGGGGAATCATTATGAGTATGATCTACATAGTGAGACTCTGTAGACCCTGCAAACCCGGTGCCAAATACATTAAAACAAAACAAAGCAAAACAAAACAAAATAACATAACATAAAATAAAATCTACTTTTCTGTTTCTGGTTTAACAACTACAAATACAGTGTATTAATTACTCTGATTTTAATAAGTGTTCTACTATATTATTTTTATATATTTGCATACATTTTGTTTTTTTAATGATTAAAGGTGAGTATTGATTTGATTAAAAAGAAATGGCACACTTACTTAGCCAAAGAAATAGGAGCTGTACAAAATCCCAACAACTGGTTGTGTCATTAACAGAATTAGAATTTTACTTTTCTCAACTATTCCCCTAGACTGTTTTGGCAATACTGAGTACTACCTCAATGCTAGAGAAGAATATATTTAAATATTGTACCAGAGGAAAATTTTATGTTAGGTACTTAGTGTTTACAATTTTCATCCTTTTTAAATACTTAGATTTTTTTTTTTTTTTTTTTTTTTGTGATTCCTACTTCTTTAAATTTAGAAAGCATTTTCTTTGTTAATACTTCTACAAAATGAAAAACTCTCTTTTTTGGAACGCAATCAGATAAGAGAGCATGCATTTTAGACATTTTCATTTCCTATATAGAAGATAATGTCATTCAAATTTAGTCATTTTGCAAAGTATATTGAATTAATCTGGGAATAATAGGAGCAGATTGAAATCCTGTTGTAAACAGGACTCCATTGATTCATGATTTTCTGGTATCAATTTATTATAACATTCTTGAGAATATCTTAAAATCCTAACATTCCAAAAGTTTTTAAAATCAATGTATCTTCTTACTATAGAGGTGGCTTAATAATTGTCAACATCCTAAAATAGTAACATTTCTCTCTTTAAAACGGAAGATAGCAAAAGCAAACTGATTCCTAATGTCATCTCAGTAGACTTAGATCTCTGTACTGCAGATGACAACTTGTGACAGCCTGTGATTCATTTGAAACCTTTAACTTGGGGTTTAAATACAGATATTCTTCCTCCTGCTGGCTGATATGCACTGCCTGGACACTATCCAGGCAGAGGGTTTTAGCCTTGAGCTTCTTTGTAACTTGGCACTGACCAAGCTTAGTTGCATGCTTTTTGTAAGAAAGAAACTTTTCTATCCAGAGCATTCATCGAGTGAAGAAAGATTTAAATAACAGCAAGATTTCATCGTATAACAAAAAAACTATCCATTAAACAAATACCAATGGATGATCACTGTGGTAGAAATCTTGAGCTCTTGAGACAAAATAATGAAAACTAACACAAATTCTGCTGTAAATAAGATTATGCTTTACTGGGGAAAATAGATATTAATCAACCAACAAACATGCATTATATAATTTAAGTGCTGCAGAAAGATTGAGTAACCCCCAAAATATCGTCACCAGTAGAAAGATTATCTTAGGAACATACTAGAAATCCCTCCAAATTAATTAAATAAGGAAAATAATTTATCTTTATAATATCCCATTAGATAAGGTGATATTTGGAAGAAATATGCTTTAGAGATTCACTTAATGAAAACAATAAAAAAGTTGAATGTTTTTACCTACAGTGCTCAACTTTTGCAGAGTTAGCATTTTCCTTGAGGTACAGAGTGTTTCATATTGATTAGAAAGAGACTTGCCAAGGAGGAAATCATTTTAAGTGACTGTCTTGGAAAGGACATTAAGCAATTGTTTGCTTCCTCTTCATTTCATCATTGTACCTAAGACGATGCACTTGGTAAGAGATGCCAGTTTCCACAGGCTCAAGGCCACGGATGCCCATTTCCTGCCCAAGTTGTCAACAGCGCTTTTATCTAAAAGCATCTTTGTTTTTCAAAGGTGCTAACCATACAAATGAATATTGCTTGTGATCATTGAGTCCTGAAGAAAAAATACAGCAAATGGAGTGTCTTAAAGGGATCCAAATCTTTCACACAGATAGGGACCCCAGAATCCCAAAATAGGCCTAACTGGTGCAATGAAGCGAGTGTTGTTGGCACTCCTTCTGGAGGTTTAGGATAAAGCTGAGTTCCTGGACTCCTTAAACTTCTCCAACTTATTTTTATATTGTTGTGGCTGCCAATTTCATTGGTCCACTTTAGGTGCACATTATGACTTATCATGGGGCGTTCATACTTGTACCGTACACATCCTGATTCTATGTTTCCCCATTTCCTTCCCACCCCTGAAACTGCTCTTCCACTCCTTATTTCCAGAAGCTTGGTTCCATGTTTTTCTTGCATCTTCTTTTTGGATCTCCCTTCTTTCCTTTCCTTGTCCCCTTTTCTTCATTCTCCTCATTGGAAGATTATTCCCCTTTCCTTAGCTCTACTACACATTCTTATCCTTATTTATACTTCCAGTTTCTCACATCAGAGAAACAAAGCAGCACTTAAAAATGTGTCTTGAGAACCCTTATTATTCCTTCCACATGGACTACCTTAAATCCCCAGCTATTTACTGTTAGCTCAACTGGGTGTGAACGAGTGAATGGTAGATACTAAAACAAATATTAAGTACACATTGAGGAATTTTAATAACTCTCCTACATGCTTACAAAACAGTGTGAAGAAATTAAGAGCATGTTAACCCTATATGATTTGTGCACCTGAAAAACTCTCAAAATGTTTACCATGAAATATGTGACATGTGTGCAGTAATTTGAAGCTTTTGAAGAATGTTTTAACACTCTTTGATTCATGGAAAATATGTAAAAGAAAAAATAAAAAGAAAGTATTGCTGCTTCCATGTCTAGATAAGGAAACAAAAGCTCATGGAGTTTAGGGAACTGGCAGGATAATAAAAAGGGAACAGTATGTCCTTCTATGATTTCCCCCAATCCATTCTATTATAAAATGTATCTGGCAAATACTTGGCTGAGCTTTATAGCCAATTCAGCATTACAGATATGGAGAGAATGAGGAGAGGGATTCTTAGTCTGTATTTCATTCCAATCAATAAGAAATAAGCTGGAAGGGAACTTGAAATGATAGAAAATCTGAAACAAATTGCATTTGAGTTCTTAGAAATGATCGTTGTTGCCGAAGATATGACTCAGCATCCTAAGCACTGGCCTGGCAAGTGCAAGGTCCCGAGTCAGATTCCTGGTACAAAAATAAAAATAAAATAAAATTTTAACTGTCGAGGCTTCCTATTGGGGCTGATTTGAATATGAATCTTTCACAAGGAAATATTTTAATTGTATGGGCGAATAATGTAAGCACTCATTGAAACTTTTATATTTAGGCAACAACAGAGGATCCATTAATAACAAAAGTAATCCTAAGAGATTGCTTTCATAAATAAGATTCTGAAGGTGCAACTAAAATAATCTTGAGAAGAAAATAGGAGTATACGGTATTCAACTATTGAATGTAGAGAGGACGGAATGGAGCCCTGGCAATTCAAGGTACTTATAAGAAGCTGACATGAACCAAAGAAAACATTCTGAAGGAAGACGAGTATGAAATGAGATTCTTATGAGAAAAGTATTAAATGATCATAAAATGACTTCTAAAATCATTATTACTGTGAGACAAGCGTGTATAACGTACCTAATTCATTTAAAATGATCCTTTACTGCTTTTCGGCCAGAACCGCCATCTTCCAGTAATTTGTCAAAATGACTAACACAAAGGGCAAGAGGAGGGGAACCCGTTATATGTTCTCCAGGCCCTTTAGAAAACATGGGGTGGTTCCTTTGGCCACATACATGCGAATCTACAAAAAGGGTGACATTGTAGACATCAAAGGAATGGGTACTCTGTAAAAAGGAATGCCTCACAAATGTTACCATGGCAAAACAGGAAGAGTCTACAGTGTTACTCAGCACGCTGTTGGCATTGTTGTAAACAAGCAAGTTAAGGGCAAGATACTTGCCAAGAGGATTAATGTACGTATTGAGCATATTAAACATTCAAAAAGTCACGATAGCTTCCTGAAACGTGTCAAGGAAAATGATCAGAAAAAGAAAGAAGCCAAAGAGAAAGGTACTTGGGTTCAGCTGAAGCTCCAGCCTGCCCCTCCCACAGAAGCGTGCTTTGTGAGGACCAATGGGAAGGAACCTGAGTTGTTGGAACCTATTTATTCCCTATGAATTCATGGCATAAACTGGGATGTAGTTGTGCCATTCACCACCTAATTGACAGCTTAAGTGTTCTAGATCCTGTATAAAAATAAAATTGCCCTGTGTTGTAAGGGTGATTTTCTTAGTTGAGGAGGTATGTGGTGCCTTCTTACCTCAAACATATCTCAGCAGATTTTCACTGTAGTGAGTAATTGTGTCTGGTCTTTACTCTTCAGTGTTTTCTTGCTGAAAAGTATTGCTGAGGTATTGTGCAAGTGTATACCCAAATATTTATAAAATATTTATATTGGCTTGAAGATCTTGTAAATCTCCATTGGGAAAAGATCTATGCAAATAAATGGAAGTCACTTAAGAAACAAATGTAAGTCCATTTCAGTTAAATAAATTGTTTAAAGCAAAAAATAAAAATAAAAATAAAATGATTCTTTACTACTAACACAGGATCAAGAGCTTTGTTTTCAGTTTTCTCTTGCAACTTGGATGTCTACTCAGACAACAAAAGCCAGAATTCATGATACTGAAAGAGATGAGAAATCCATGATGGGAGGGAAGATGGTAACAAAAGACATTTTTAGAGAGCACTTAGTTGCTCTCTGAAAATTTAAATCTCTTGGCCTGGATGACATCCATTCAAGAACGCTGAAATAAAAATTGAAGGTGAAATCTCTGAAGAGTTGTCAGTTGTGTTGGAGACAATGGAAGAGCTGAAGGGTGGGAAAAGGAGATAAAATGGTACCGCAACTTTCAAAATGAGCTGAGGAGACTCTTATAGAGTACTGCAAATTATAATAACGCCCTAAAGCTTTAGTTACGGCCATTTAATTACTTGATTAGCTCTTGAAGGTATTAATGACATAAAAAACTATACATATTTAATGTTATTCAGTTAATTATAAAATAACTGTGCACCTGTGAAGCCATCATCCCAATCACCATAACCTACCCCTGTAGGGATCTGTTGATTTTACTGGGAACAGTTCAACTCTAGGGAGACATGGCAGCAGGAATGAGAAAGATAGAAAAGAAGATGAAAAGCTGGGCTAGGTGGTTGTCAGTCTGCCTGATGGGCAAGACTGACTCAACGCATACAGAAACGATCCTTTATTTATACTTCCACAAAATTTGCATCCCATGACACAAGGCTACCCAGCAACCAATAGCTGGCCTGAACAAGACAGGATGTTGTTTTTCTCAGCACTGGGGTAGCTTTTTGCATTAGGCAAGGAGGCCCTTTCCCACCTACACACACTTGATCAAATCCCTGGCTTTTTGCAGCTCCCAACAGACCCCCTTCACAGGTATCCTACAGATAACAACTCATGGAAGTTTCCTTGTGCTTCCTACCCTGTCAATCCAACCCACCATTGTTACAACAAGAATCTTTAGTGGGGGGTACTAACCTCTTAAACTGTGTGTGTGTGTGTGTGTGTGTGTGTGTGTGTGTGTGTGTGTGTGTAAAACAGAATTCAACCCAGAACCTTTGCACTGAGCTATGTCAATAGTCCTCCTTCCACTCCCTTTCCAACTTTTCAGAGGATTTACTTAAATTACAAAATCTGCCAGGTCAGACTTGAACTTGGAAACCGCTTGCCTGAGTTTCCCACCGTGGTGAGATTATAGGCAGGACACCACCACACCTATCCAATCTTTTTAAATTTTGAAATGAGTGATGTAGAAATGTTCATTATATGGGCTAGGATGTACCACATATCTCTAAAAGTCATTATTTTGCATAGGGGAAACTTTATACTGATTGAATAACTGTCCATTTTCCCTTATAGCCCCTGGTATTAAATTAGTTTTCTCTTTTGACTATTTTAAATGCCTCATAGAAATAAAATCACATATCATTCACTTTCCTGAATCTGGCTTTACTTTACTTTGCTAAATTTCAGACTGGATTTCTTTCATATATTTTATATTTTGTTTTTTAAAATCATTTTATTACATTAGGTAAGAAATAACAATGAGACAGTTTAAAAACACATTAGTGGGACAGCCACAAAAATTAATACAATGCTTATTGTTGTCTTTACAGTAGTTGTTCAGGTTACAAGATGCACACATGATAACTTTTCTAAACACTATTGGTACAAATATTTCTTCTCATTGAACTAAGACCAAGTAATTGTATGCATAGTCTAATATTACATAATAATAGTGGGTTATCAGCAGATCAGGCAATGTTGGAAGCTGTTGTTTTGAGCCTTTTATAGCTCAGCATGCTTACCTGGCTCTATTTTTTTTGCCTCATGGTTAAACTTTTCTGCTGGGTGGTTAAGGCCAAGCTAAAGTAAGACCTACATAACAAAACATATAACTTTTGCATCTGGTCAGTCAAATCCCCTCAGTTTTTACCTTGAAACCATGTACAGCATTTTGTGGGTTTCACTATGTTGTTCAGTCTGACCTTGAACTCAATTTGTAGCCCAGGCTGGCCTTGAGCTTTCAACAATCCCCCTGCCTCAGCCTCCTGAATGTCGGAATTAAAGATGTGCACCACATGCACAAATCTGTTCTTAAACACTAAATATTCCTCCACAAGTATGTATAATAATGAGACCGGGGAGATAGCTAATCATTCTAAGTACCTGCCTGGCAAGCACAAAGACCCAGGTTCGATCCCTGATACTACTTGCTGTGCCAACCCCATGCCATGCTGGCCACTGAAACTGGGTATAGTGGCATACCTTTAATCCCAGCACTGTGGAGGCTGAGACAGGAAGATCACTACAAGTCTGAGCTGTGTAGCGGGACCCTGTGTCAAATAATTAAATAACTAACGAAATAAATCAAACTTAAAGATTCTGTAGAAAATATGCATATTATTATTATTATTTCTCTAATAATCTATCCATTAGTATTTTGGGTTATTTCACATCTTGACTTTGTGAATAATGCTTCAATGAATTAAAAAAAAAACATTTATTTCAAATTCCTGTTTTAATACTTTGTGTAGGTAGCTAGAAGCAGGACTGTAGCAGCCATTATTATTTGGAAGGGAGCCCCACACTCTTTCCACTGCAGCTCTATCATTCTGTATTCTTAGTTACAGTGTACAAAGGTCTCAATGCTCACACATTAATAAGTTTTTCATTATCACCTCTGAAGCAAGCTACTCTGTAAATAAAAGAAGTGTATTGACCTGACAGTTTTGAAGGCCAAAATTCCAAAACTGAGTGACATCCTCAACTCACCTTGGGATAGTCCCTTACCCTAGTAGAACACATCCCGGGAGGAGCGTGTGTAGGAGCAGACCATCACATCACAAGCAGCAAGCAAGCAAAGTACAGGGCAGGAGCTGACTTTCACAATCGCTGGCTCCTGCCTGTACATCTAGGGCCCTTCCAAGGCTGCCCACCCCGTGAGCTAAGGATTTCCCAGGTAGGCTCCACCCTTGAGAGGCTCTGTCATTTCCCACATTGAATTGGGAACTGAGTAGCTGACACACGAACAATGAGCACAAACCACACTCAAGGCATCATGGACCATATCCTCACTAACATGGTCTTTTCATTGTGATTTCAGCTAACAACCCTCTTTGCAGGTATATGGAGTTACATCACTGTTGGTTTCATCTGCATTTTCCTAATGGCTAATGGCATTAAGCATCTATTCACATAGAGTTGGCCTTCTGTACATCTTCTTTGTAGAAATAAAACCCTTTGTCTAGAGTAGCAAAGGCAGCTAGGAGCCACTGGGTGAGGTTGGGAACATCACAAAGCCTTTGCTCTTTTTTTATATTGGTTTTTGTTTTGTTTGTTTGTTACTGAAATATAGTTCTTTACATACTTTAGTTTTTTCACAATGCATATGTTTCTTTACAAGCAATTTTACTCTGCTTACATGATCTTTGTGCTCTTTCACTTGCTTTGTGGTTTGAACAAAGTTGCTTCTGCTATAGTCTGCTTGTCTAATTTTGCTTTTATTGCTTCAGACTTTGACGCCCTATTCAAGACATTATGCCCAAGGCCAATGCCATAAAATAATTTTCTCTTTCCTTCCCTTTGGAATTTATAGTGTGATGAACCACACAGGAGAAATATCAAGTGATCATCTCAAACTATGCAGAAAAAAAATTGATAAAGTTGAATAAAAGTTTTAAAATCTGCATACAGAAATAATCTACTTAAAAGCTTATAAATGAAGGTCCACAATTAATATGATTAAGGTGAACTGTAAAGTTTTACTCTAAAATCAGGAGCAAGACAAAGACAGCATCTGCTACTTCTTTTCAACGTGCAAGTTGAAGATTTATCCAAAGACAAATAACAGGGCCACAGAGATAGATCAGTAGTCCAAGTGCCTCCCTAGACAAGTGCAGGGACCTGGGCTTCATCTCCAGTACAGCATCCATCCCAGGTGCACAGAGGCAGCCACCAAGACTGGATATGGTGGCACAAACATGTAATCCCAGCCCTGGGAAGGCTGAAACAGGAGGATTACTATGAGCCCCAGTTACACAGTGAGACCCTGTACCAAATACATAAAGTGAATAAGGGAGAAATGACAGAAAGAAATAAAAAAATAGCCAAGCATGGTGGTACACACCTCTAATCCCAACACTTGGGAGGCTGAGGCAGGAGGATCGAGTTTGAGACCAGCCTGGGCTACAAATGCGAGCTCAAGGCCAGCCTGAGTTGCACAGAAAGACAAAAAAAAAAAAAAAAAAAAAAAAAAAAAAAAAAAAAAAAAAAAAAAAAAAAAAAAAAAAAAAAAAAAAAAAAAAAAAAAAAAAAAAAAAAAAAAAGGAAAAAGAAAGGAAGAAAGAAAGAAGCAATTAACTGTTTACGGATGACGTGGCCTTACATGTAACTAACCCTAAAGACTCTGTCGAACAAAGTTACAGTACTTTGAACAAAGTTATGGAATGCAAATAAAACAGACAAAAAATCTATTTTATTTCTGTATACTACTGACAAACTGCATGAAAAGGAAATCTTAAAAGCTTTCTCATTAATAATAACATGAAAAGGAAAATAATGCTTAGGGAATTTAAGAAACTGACTAACTTGTGCACTAAGAACTGTAAGTCATTAAAAAATAACTTAAAGATATCATTAGTATGTGAAAAGACAGCCATATTCATGAATTGGATACTCATTATTACTACAATCTCCATAAATACAGTGGCCTACATATTCAGTGTTGTCCCTGACAAAATCTAGTGGCATTTGTGTAAGTATCAAAAAAGAAAAAAGTTCTAAAGTTCACATAGAACCAAAAAATGTCCTTAAACACCCAAAACTATCTTAAGTAAGAAGACCAAAGAAAGAAACATCCGATTTCCTAGCTTCAAACGACACAACAAGCTAAAGCAATGGAAACTGCATGGTGCTTGGATAAAGACATCTATATAGACCAGTGCAACAGAGCAAATCTAACAAAAATAAACCCATGAAGATGCAGGCAGCTCCATTTGTACAAGGATGCTGAGACCTCACAGCATGGAAAGGACAGACTTTCAACGGCTAGTGCTAAGAAAACTGGCAGAACGTCTACAGGCAGAGCAATAAATTGGATGCTTAGACGTAGAGTGTAAAAATCAGCAAAAGATGGATTGAAGATTAAAAATTAAGAATAGGCTTAGTGATTATTTTTATAAAGCTGGAGGAGATTATTTTTAAGTCAGAGAGAGAGCTGAAGCATCATTTTAATCTATAGAAATGCACTGCCTTCAAAAACTGTTACGCTTCATTCAGTCATTGCTGGGGGCATAATGATAAACAAAATAGATATAATCCCAGACAAAATACGTACAGTACATTTGCTGGAGCTGAACAACATGTGCCTCACAAGAATCTGATTTAGCAAAATAATAATATTTTGAAGTTTTCTCTTACTAACATATGCAAAACAATAATATTGAGACTTGCTTCCCTTTGTTTTATTTTTCCTTCAGAGTTATTTTGTTTTCAAAGACCCCAAGAATACAGCATGTATACCTCTATAGTGTTACATTTCTTCAAAATATAGGCATATTGTTTGTTTTAAAAGAAGTAAAATCTGTATAGGATATAGAAAAACCATGTGTCTAAGAACCATAAAAAAGACAGAAGAAACCATATTTAACAGCCTAAAGAATGTTAGCTCTATGAAGAAAAATATTGATTTTATGAGTATAATAACCCTTTTAATAGGAGTGGTGAAAATTTAAAGACATGGTTAACAGAAAATGACAGGATGAATTGGTCTTCGTGCTGCTCACCACAAGCTCTCACAGTATCTGAACTGGGTCAGTGAATACCAGGAGAGACAGAACCCCACTCCTGTCTAAAATTAAGCAGCACACCATGCAGACTGCCAGCCTTGCAACATATCCTATTCCTCTTAAATGGTAGGACACAACAGGCTAGTATAATATAAAATGTATTTCTTATTTATTTATTTATTTAGTACAAGGTCTTGCTAAACAATTCAGACTAATAGTAATCCTCCTATCTCAGGCTCCCCAGTGCTGGGATTATAGGCATTTACTACCACAGTCAGTTTCAGTGCCTGTCATGACAGTATAGCATGTGGTATCAGGAAAGGAACTCGGTTCCTTGTGCTGGCCAGGCAGGCGCTTAGACCACCAAGTTATCCACCCAGCCCCTGAAATGCATTTCTAATCCAAGCTAAACAATCACAAATAATTATGAATAACTGACACAGACTTGCGAATATTTAGCATAGACAATATTTAGGTAACGGTGATGAATCTATGAGAATCTGAAGAAAGGAAGGGCACAATTAAATACAGTTAAAGATTAGGAAAAGATGTGTTAAAAAAAAAAAAAAAAGAACACTAAACCAATGGGGACCATAAAATATGCTACTTTACCTTAGGTAAAGTAATTATAGGAATACAGATTAAGCTTTCTTTTTATTATTGATAAATTGAAAAACATTGAAGAGGTTTGTCCACCCTTAGGAATTAAGTCTCAAACTTGTAAATCAGCGCCATTCCGGAACAACATTTCTGTACACTACCCCCTTGGGTTATTGAACCTTTTTTATTTATTTATTTATTGATTGATTGATTGATTGATTGTATTTAGGGAAGGGTCTACATGATGTTCAGGGTCTCACTACTAGATCAGACTCCTAGTGATCTGCCCATTCACAGCCTCCCAAGAGCTGGGTTACAGGTGTGTGCCACCATGGACAGTCACAATCACAGGCTCAGAACACCCCAGGGACAGGCCCGGCACGGCTTGCCAGAGATTGAACCCCGTTTCCTGCATCTGCCTAAGCAGGCATTTTAATCTGCTGATCTATTTGGCCGGCCCTTGGAACAACATTCTTAACCTCAGTAAAGTGAGTCTTGAACTCCTTTGGTGTAGACTTACACAACACATTGCCTTTGGCTTCCTAGCACATCTCCCACATCACCCCTGCTTCACCTCCTGCTTCTGGACATCTGGGCTCTGGCTGAATGCTGCATTACTGTACGCTATTGCATGGGATGGCGAGCACCACAGCAACACAAATCAGGCAGTGTTGGGCAGACTCACAAGCTACCTCCACAATTTATTCTCCTCCTCGGATATTTGCAAGGTGAAGCCCATTAGTAGCTATGGAATTTGCTGCTCATATTTTCTTAAGTTGGGGGCTTACTATATGGAAAGTGATTTGGAGGAAGAAAAGAAATTTCATGTAAAATTCAGAGAAAGTAAATTATTGCTATCAGTCTGAAACAATGTAACATGAGAAAAATAATGATAGATACTATGAAATAAGACAATTACATTGCTATGAGCTAATCTAAAGAAACTAATTTATGCTAACATAAATACAAATGTCAAATAGCTTCTGTAGCATTTTTGGTAGCAAAATGATTAAGACAATGAAATAATTCTATAGTGTAGTATAATAGTGAGCTTTATATATAAACTGTCAACATAGAGATACTGGAAATAAATTATAGTTTTAAAATCAATTTACACCTGGATATATGGAATCATTCATATAAATACAAAATTATCGAAAATTATCAATGAATAGCGATGCAGCAAAGCTATAAGTACCTTAACAGGAATAATGGTAATCAAGGAAAAGTATGTAATCAAAACAAGGAAGTATGCAAACACTATTTTCTACTATTTGTATGAACTTTAAAATATAGTGCCGGGCGTGGTGGCGCACGCCTGTAATCCCAGCACTTGGGAGGCTGAAGCAGGAGGATCGGTGTGAGTTCGAGACCAGCCTGGGCTACAAAAGTGAGCTCAAGGCCAGCCTGAACTGCATAGTGAGACCCTGTCTCAGAAAGACAAAAATAAATAAATAAATAAATAAATAAATAAAATATATATTCTTGGGAAAAAAAGGGTAATGCTAATATTTATTAACTATGTGTCTATAGACCTTTAAAAATAATTGTTCTCATACTATACTTATCAAACAAATGAAATTATAAAAATTGCAAAATATAAAAAAATTTTCCCAAATCACTCTTGAGCCAGAGAAGACTATGCCACATCATGTTGGAAATAATAAAAAATAAATTCAGAACAAATTATATTGCCTAAAGTTTGTAAAATAAAAGTTTGTGTTTTTGAATGAAATGAATATTTAAATTAAAAAGAGGAAGTTTAATAGCACAAGCTCAAACTAGTTTTGTGGACATCAAGACTACATGAAAAGAGAGGCAGCTTGATCCGGTTGATAAGGCGAAATTGTACATTCACAGTACTCTGCTAGGAGTTCAGTCTTTACTTCCATCCAGGTATAGGAAACTGGCAAATTTCTTCAAGTCACTCAACCTCAGTTTGCCCATATCTAAATGGAAGATGGTAGCATTATCTACTAATAATATTTATCATGATCAAAGGTGCTAATATGGGTAGAGTACATAGGAAAACAATAGTGCCTATTTCATATAATTGTGGTATACATAGATTATGTAATGATGTACAACACTTTACTAACACAATTTCACAAAAATAAAAATTAATTAAGCCGGGCGTGGTGGCACACGCCTGTAATCCCGGCACTCGGGAGGCTGAGGCAGGAGGATCGGTGCGAGTTCGAGACCAGCCTGGGCTACGAAAGTGAGCTCAAGGCCAGCCTGAACTGCATAGTGAGACCCTGTCTCAGAAAGACAAAAAATAAATAAATAAATAAATAAATAAATAAATAAAATAAAAATTAATTAAATGGTAAATAAACTGAAATCTAGATCAATAAAAGTTAATGATAGACTATAATAAGAGAAATAAACATTTGAAAATCCAGTTGAAAGTAAAAATAAGAGACTGGTAGGATAGCTCAGGGGACTAATTGCTTGCTTAGATAAGCACAGGGGTCAGGGTTCGAACCCTGGCACCACGTGCTCTGCCAGCCCCTCCTCTGGGTGTGCTGAACCTGCAATAGGGTAATCCCCGCATAGGGAGGCAAAAATCAGGAGGAGCACTACGTGTCTGAGCTGCATAGTGAGACCATGCACACACAAAAATAATTAAAAACAATATCACATAAAGGTCAACATTAGAAACAATTAGATTGATATAGGCTTTTTCTTCTGGAAACATAAGACAAACATACTTGAACTATAGCTGCAACTCTGAATACGTTTTGTAGATTTTCCCTATATGGCATTTTAAGACCCAACAGGAATAAAAAATGAATGGAGCACTATTCGGTAGTACCTTGCTTCCTTTAAAATGTTGAATGACAGTACGCTGCAATGAGATTTCAGGTTTTTTCTGTGCTATTAATGAAAAAAGGAATTAGCACCCAAGGGAAGAGACTATTTTCTTTTATTACACCTGACACAATGTAGAATTGTTTATTTTGTTTCAAATAAATAACAAAACTATTCAATTTGGATGGTTAGTGAATGGAAAAGCAATATACTCCCTCCAGATCTGAGATCATTCTCTTAGTGTGTGGGGAGAGTACTGAAGATCAACCTGGGTGCTTAAGCATGAAGAACTCTGCCACTGAGCCACATTCACAGCCCCCCCCATGATTTATTTTGTGAATAATCTTCATTGCAGTAAATAAATAAGCTGCCAGAAATTCCTTTCCAGTAATATCTAAAGTACTTCTGATTCCTGAAGAAAATGTCCAAATGTCATCACAACTGTCTGCAGTGTACAAAATATCAGATTTCTCTACTAGTCAGTTTTCTATGGCTGTGACAAAATACCTGAGATACTGAACTGTGTAGGAGGAAAGGTGTACTTCTGCTTACACTTGCAGAGTCACTGTCCAAAGTGAGTTGACACTAGTGTTGGGCTGTAGCAAAGCAGAAAATCACGGCAAGGAAGTCATGGTGGAGCGCAGCTTTGAGCGTCACAGTGGTTGGGAAGCAAAGATAGAGGGAGAAACGTGTCCTTACATCTCTTTTAAGAGTATGCCCGTAGTGATCTTACTTTTCCCACTGTTTCCTTCCTTCTAGAGACCATATCTGCAGCACAGCAGATTGGTGGGTCATTGAAGATAGAAGGCATTAGGAGCCCAGTGACCCTGTCTTCAATATATATGGACATTCTGTGCATTTTCCATCTATGTGTGGGTTGAAGTGCTCTGGAAAAAAGAGATAATTTCAGTGGCAAATGCAAAATAAAAGAACAAGGGTATCACTTATGTGTGATGTGGAGGGAAGGGGCTTTGTAAGTCCAGAGGAAGACACACAGGAACTCTCTGTGGTTGAGGATTATCTGTGCACTCCGAAAGTCTTACTAAAGGACCTCTTTGTTTGTGTTCGGTACCTCAGCTAAATTATTCTGGTTAGAGCCACAGTGCCATTTTCGTATCATTTTCCCTCATCTTGTGTCTACATGAATATGATTTTTTCTGGCATATGGAGTATGGATCTGACTACAAAATCCTAAGAATTTCTAAAAGAAGAAGAAGGAGGAGGAGGAGGAGGAACAGGAGAAGAAGAAGGTGGAGGAGGAAGAGAAGGAGGAGGAGGAGGAGGAGGAGGAGGAAGAGGAGAAGGACGAGGAGAAAATGGGTGGGGCAGATAGCACAGTAGAATAAGCGCATGCCTCACAAGCGCAGGATCCTGAGTTCCATCCCTAGTGCCTCCACACACACACAAACAAACACACAATCAATCAATAAATAATAATAATAATAATAATCCTAGAGGATCATGAGTTGGTCTCAAACTCTAGAAGTCCCTGCCCCATGACTGCATGAGGCTTTGGGAAGACAACTAGATAAAAACATAATCCTAAGAATTTTGTCTACACCAGAAATTCAACTGTGATGAAAAACAACTCATAGAACTTTAATAGAAGAAGTTGAAAGAGCTTTCTTCTTTTCGTAATCAACAGGCAGTTTTTTTTCCTCATTGTTGCAATATTTCTATTATCAGCTGTTATTTATTCCAGATATTATTTAATATACTGGCACAGTACATAGGAAAGATTCATCTGGGTTGAAAAGGGACTTTATAAACCTAAAACGTTTATACTAGGTAATTGCAGTAATACAGATGGGAACCTATGCAATTATGAAAAGGAGGTATTAGGTAACTTGTTCAGCATTTAAGAAAAAAAATATATGGATATCCATATAGATATCTAGGTGATATTTTTGCCATGTGCACATTCATTTCCACGTTCATTCAATCATTGTTTCTACCAATCGTGTTGTTCTGTTTCCCAGTATTGATTGCCTTCAAATTTGCCTCGACAGAAAAAAAAAATATATATATTGTGTATTTCAAAAGTAGTATTTATTTATTTATTTATTTATTTATTTATTTATTTATTTATGACAAGGCCTCACTATGCAACTTGGGCATTTTGTGCTCAGTTTTATAGCCTTCAGTGTGCCTCCAGTTTAGCAGTGTTCTTCCTGTCTCAAACTCCAGAGTGATGGGATAACAGACATGCCCCACCATGCCTGGTTGAGCAAAAGCAATCTTTTAAAAAACGAATATAACCCAGGCTCAAATTAGAGCTTTTCAAGTTTGTCATCACTTTCAGACCATCTATCCAATACAGAACACCTTATTAATCAATCTTCCTATAAAGAATTGCTGAAATCTGAGCACCTCTTTAACATAACACTTGAAGTTCTTTTAATAGTTTTAATTTTTTTAAAAAGAGTACAAATTATAATTGAAACATAAAAAATATAAGTGACAGATTTTCACTTAACAATGTAATATGAATTTCACAGTATTTGTTCTTATTCCTTGAAAGAATCAACTCTGATTCATTTATTCTTTATATTGTTTGCTTCATCGCCAATACATTAATTTCTGTTATAATATACAGAATTTCTTGATCTGTTTATAGCTTTGGCTTGACTTGCTTGATTTTTATCTAGGAACTTGAGGAGCAATGTAAAATCATTTACCAGGACTTGTTCTGTTTTCCTGATGTGTGAATTTACCACTATAAGTTGTCCACTTAAGACATTTTCCATTGCATTCCGCTGCTTTCAATAAGTTGTATCTACATTTTTGCTTGATTGGAAATACTATTTAATATCCTCTTTAATTTCATCTGTGACCCATTGGTTGTTTAGGACATTGTTCTCTGACTTCCACATTTCTTATTGTGTATTTGTTATTTCTTTTGTCAATAATTTCCAGTTTTATGGCACTGTGATTAGATAGTATGCATGGAATAATTTCAATTCCTTTGCATGTACTTAAGAGCAATTGTGTGTGTGTTAGTATTTGATCTATTTTGGAGAATGTCCCATGTGCAGCTGAGTAGAATATGTATTCTATTGTTGATGTGTGAAACACCCTGTAAAAATCTAATAACTCAGTCTCTTCACAATTTTGTTTTGATCTGTTATTCCTTTGATATATTTTTGCCTAGTTAATCTACTCCTTTGTGACAGTGGCATGTTAATGTCCCCCACTATTAATGTATTAATGCTCATTTGCATTTTCATGTCTGTCAAAATTTGTTTCATGTAGAAAGATGCTACTACACTGGATATATATATATATATATATATATATATATATATATATATACATATATATAATTTGTTATCTCTTCCTCTTACAGTTTTCCCTTAACAAGTACATAGTGACCCCTTCTTTATCTCTTTGAATGATTTTTGGTTTGAAGTAGATATTGTCAGTATCCAGGATAGCTACCCCTGCTTTTTAATGACTTCCTGTACCATGGAGGATTCATAAACTTTTAGTGTATGAATTCCTGTTTGAGTTAAATGTGTTTCTTGTATGCAGCATAATGTTGGATTTTGTTTGTTAATCCACCTGCTAGTGTGCTTCTTATGATTAATGAGCAAACTGAGTCTGTTTACACTGATCGTTATAACTGATATGTAGTGGCTTATCTTTGTCATGTTATTTTCCTGTGGTAGTTCTATAATTTTTCCCTGTCTTTAATTACTTGCTGTATTTGGTGGTTCCTTTTGATGTTCTTGAAATTGTGACCACTTTTATGTCTTTCTAGAATATCTGTCAGTATGCTTTGTAGGTTCAGTTTGGTGAATTTCTTCAATTGTCCTTTTTCATAGAAGGATCGAATTTCAGCATTGAATTTGCTAGAAATTTTTTCAGGATACATCAACCTTGATTGGAAGTTACTTTCTTTCAGAGCCTGAAGTATTACACTCCATGCTCTTCTTGAGTTGGTGGTTTGTGTTGAGAAATCTAGTGTGATTCTGATGGACTTTCCATTGTAGTTTATCTGTTTCTTCTAACACCTTTTAATATTCCATTGTGTCTAAATGTAGATTTACTGTGATTATGGTTGTGTGAAGTTCTATTTGGCTTACTTATCTGTATGTCAGGTTCTTTTCTCATGTTCAGAAAATTTTCTGCTAGTACTTCTACAAATCGTCTTTTTATGTCATTTTTGCTGTGTCTGACTGCTTCATTGACATCTATTATTCTATTTCATTTATTTATTAGTGCAAAGTATATAGAGCCTCACTACACGGATTGGACTCATAGTGATCCTCCTGTTTTCAGCCTCCCAAGTACTGGGAGTACAAGAGTGCACCACTAAGCCCAGTAGCAATTGTTGTCACAGCATGACCTGAGGACAGAGCCAGCATGACATGTGGTTCTGGGGATCAAACATCAGGCCCTGCATCTGTCTAAGCAGTCATTTTAATTTACTGAGCTATCTGGCTGGCCCTGACACCTATCATTCTTATATTACTTTTCATCATGTTGTAGCTGCCAATTTGTTATTTCCTAGTTCCTTGTTAGTTTTAAGAGATTTTTTATTTCACCTTCATTAGCTGCAATGCTCTCTTCAAGGTCTGAAAGTCTATCTTCTATTTTAATGAGCAGTTTTGCCAGCATACAGTGGAATTTTTAATATCCTGGATATCTGTTTGAATCTGTTTTATGCCTTCTAATTCATTCTTGAATTGTTCATTGAGTGCTTCCATCATTTTTCTATTCTCCTTTATTTTTCTATGTCAACCTTCTCTGTACTGAGCCACACTTTCACTCTTGTTGTCCTTCATTTTTACCCCTGAGAGATTACTTCTTGTTTTATTTGTTCTATAGCCTAATGAATTGTTTCTTTACATCATTTGCTCTCATTTCAGAGATTTTAGGTGTGTGATTTCCAATTTTTCATGGCTTTGTCTTCTGGATTTGTTCTGGGTGGACTAAAGGATTGAGATTGACTTTTGCTTTAGCATTTTGACATTTTTCATTCTCCCAGTAGTCACCCAGTAGTCCCACAAGTTGCCCAGAGTCTGCCAATGTTACTGAGTCCACAAAACCTCTGTGCCTGCGCACAATGGAAGCACAGATTGAAGCTCTGCTGTATCCCTGAGGCTAATCCAGATTAATTAATTTAAAGACTTTTTTTTTCTTTTTAGCATCTATACATGCCTTTGCTGTCTGCTTATCTTTTAAAAAAATGTCTCCCTGATAACAATACATGATGTGAACAATTAAACAGCTACATATATAAAAATACTTGCAGAAACATTTGCTTTCATCTGGATAGCATAATAAAAGAATTAAAAATTGATTGAAAATTAATTTCAGGTATTGATAAAATTAGGTAAGATGAGACTGAAAAATCCAAATGCTTTATAAGTTCATCTTTGCATATAATATTTTCATAGTCTATATTCCTCCATAAAGTTTTAGATAATAAGCATGAGCTTTCCTTAATCAATATGTAGTTTCTGATATAATGTGAAATGATGATGTGATATCTTCCAAACCATATTCTTCCTGGCACATAGTCTTCAATAACAAACATTCTGAAGAAGATTCTACTCCGCAGATTAATTTAGCTGAAGATTCCCAAAGGATTACAGGATATAGGTGTATCCCTGGGGAGAATTTTGGAACTGCAATAGAAACCCCAAATAAAGAAAAGATACTTTTAAGCTTTTTCTGTAGACAGCACTACAGCCTTTAAATAATGGAAGAATGTAGCAGCTGTGAAATGTTTAGCCTACAGTGCATCGAGCTTTTGCTTTAGCAACCAAAATTTCTGAGATTTTCAGCATTCTAAGTAATTGGTTTGGAAGATGAAAGGTCACATTCACTTCACTCTTCCTACTTCCACATATAATTCATCAAGAATTCTTCATTGTTAGAATCATAATAATGTATCCTGAATCAACAATTTAAAAAATAAGTGTAAATAATTTCTGATGTGTTATTTCAGTCATTGAAAATCTAAAATCATCAATTTTATTTGTTCTCACGTATGTTCCAGTTAACTTTATAAGACGAATGCCTCATGAGATGCTTGATATGTACTAGGAAATGGATTTCTGGGTAAAAGCACCCAATTATTTATGGAATATTTTTTAATCTTAAGGATCTAGGAATAACACCACATTACTAATAATTTCAAGGAGTTAAGTACAACTTAAGACACATATATTCGATGATGCAAATACTATGGAAAGTAGTACAGTAGGCCCTAGCACATGTTTGAACTGTTTCCCTGTGATTCAACAGTCCAGCTTCTGTGCTTGTTCTTTAAAGAACTAAAAGCAGGGTTTTGAATATATATTGTCATATTCATGCACATAGCAACATTGTTCATATTAAGCAAAAAGTACATGTGAAAGAACAGTAAAACTAGGAAGCTTTTTAAAGGAACAGAAATCATGTCACATACTGCAACCTAGACAAAAATTGAGGGCATCATTCTCAGTTCAATGAATCTATCATAGGGAGACAAATATAGGTCTACTTACATATCTAAGGAGGTAAGGTCCATAGAAATAGTAAACTGAAGGCTACCAGGAGTGTAAGGTCAGAGAAAATGAGAATTGGATTACTGATTAAAGGGTTTAGAGGGCCGGGCAGGATGGCTCAGTGGTCTAAAGCGCCTGCTTAGGAAAGCTTAGGCGGCTGCAGGAACTGTGGTTCAATCCCTGGCACCACATGCTGTGCCAGCCCTGCCCTCAGGGCAGGCTGAGTGGGCCATAAAAATAAATAAATAAACAAACAAACAAAAGTTGTGAAACAAGAAAAAATTTTTTAAAAAATAAAGGGTTTAGAGATATTGTTTCTTTAGACTAAAAAAAAAGTTCAGGAGATCTGTCAATCAAAAGTGGGACTGCACTTACGTACTACTGAACTGTACCCCTAAAATGGTTATAGAACCAAATTTTATATTTTATTATAATTAAACATTAAACACGCATAATGTACACACAAATTTATAGAACATACAGAAGAACTCACAGATTGTTAAGGATCAGATTTGGATAAAGTCATGGAATTCCATATTTGTCATTCTTACACATAGCAAAATTAACAAAGAAAAAGGAATGTGCTTTTCAGAAGGGCATGTAGTTCTCTCTGTGATTTATTCTGTTTAAAGTCAAACAACTTGGTGGACTGAAGCCCTAGATACCTTATTAAGTTGCTATTTAACCTTTTTCAATATGTTTTAAATATAAAACACAAACAATCAATATGTAACTTTCCAATTTAAGTAGGGTTTTTTCTAATGTATTAAATAAAATTAATTTTTTTTACTATTTCTATTAAATAAAAGTAATTGTATCTCATACTTGCTATGTGAAAAATGTTTGTAAAATTTCTTCACCAGTTCTGCTACACTCTCAGGGAACATAAAAAGCAGTTATTTTGCTATAGCAATTTTGTAGAAGAACTCATTGCTTTTTGAATGTGTTTGTTGTGAGTTAATTATTCCGATTCCTTTGGCATAATTTGCCAGAAAGTGAGCTTCATTAGATCAGGTCTTTACCTACTGAAGCTCATTTCTCTCACTCCTCCTAACCACAGCAGGGATAATTCAACCAATAATTTTAAATTTTTACCCCAGGGAAAAGAAAGGGGCAAATCTCTCCCTTATAAAATAAGATGTCAAAATAAATCACAAAAAGTAAAAATACTTAGTCTTTATTTCAGTCTAGGTGTGTGATAACTTCTATTGTTAACAGAAACAACAGCAGTTCCTTGAACTCAAACTAATCAGAAAATAAAACTAAAGAAATCTTGGGCTTTTAAATATTTTAATATAGATTGCAGTACAAAACTTTCAATATTAATATACATAACTAATTACTTTACATTCTTCCTCTTGAATCACTTAGCTGATAGCTTGTTCTGTCCAGTATTTTTTATTTTCTTTTTTTGTGTTTCGGGGTCTCACTAGTAGATTGGACTCAGTGATTTGCCTGTTTACAACCTCACAGGAGCTGGGATTACAGGCTTGAGCCACCATACCCAATCTCCATTGCCTTCTCAGTGTGTCCCAAGGGCAGGGCTGGCACAGCAGGCTCAGGGGTCAAACCCCTAGCCCCCGTACTTGATTGCAGATACTTGAATCCGCTGAGCTATTTAGCCAGCCCTCGTTCGGTTCAGTATTAATAAGCTCCTCAACCTATAAACTAGAGGTATCATATGCTCCAGGAAGCAGAGCATACATGGAAAAGAAGTTAGTCATACAGGGTGATACATAGTGTTAGTTTGTTTTGCTTTAAACTTCAAAGCCCCATTAATGTAGTTTCATCATTATAATATTATATGTGTTATTCAGATATTTTCTTTCAGTAAGAATTTTTCCTGCCTTACTATCTCTCTTTTTCCCCCTTTTTTCCCTTACTCATTAACAGAAAGAGGAGGGAAAACAGTAGATAAAAAGAAAGACAGTAGAGATGGTTTTATTAAGGAGAAACTTGATATATCACCAAAGATTCCAATTGGCACCCTCCCTCAATTCTCCACCTTGGCCACACACACAGCCAAACACAAAAGTGCAAAACAATTTCGCCTGACTTTGACCTAGGCAAACAACCACAGAAAATCTCCGTTGTTAACATTAAGAGTCCCCCACAGAACAGGTAGCCTCACCAAGATTAACTTTCCCTCAGCTGTTGCAGCCTATGGTCACCCTACAAAAAATTCTATAAAGTCTCTTGTCCCCCCTTTATTTGCTGTTGTCTTGGTCTGCTAGACAGCCAGCCTGTTTGCCATCCCTAATAAATGTTCTCACATCACAATGCCTGGTCTGGTTGATTGGATGGGTTCATACTTAACAGGTTAGTCGCTATGTATGTAGCTGTACTATGTAGTTATATGGTTCTATGCTCTTTCACATGATGGAACTTGCAAGGTGCATAGGCTGCTGAACTAATGTGTGTCATATTCAGATGTGAATTCCTTGAGAGTATGTACTATGTTTACTTTCTATTTTTTGACTTAATTTGTTTTTTATTTTAATAATAAATAAAACATTGAAATGATATATAATTTCAAAATAATCCCAAGAAGATAGGTATGCAACAGTGGTTGTTATACATTGTTATCTTCAATGTATTTGCTCAAATATAAGCATGTAAAATTGGTCAAAATAAAAGTAATGTTGACTTAGAAGGGTAAATGTTTAATTGTTTAGTCAATCTTATATACCTATGTGTAATAATCTAAACTGATCTGATGATGAAAATATGTAATATAACCATTGGTAAATTTAAACAATAAAAAAATTAAATAAAAAAAGAAAGGTTAAAAAAAGTTAAACATTTAAGTGAAT
Organism: Myocastor coypus; assembly: GCA_004027025.1. Lineage (NCBI taxonomy): Eukaryota > Metazoa > Chordata > Mammalia > Rodentia > Myocastoridae > Myocastor > Myocastor coypus. The sequence continues at coordinate 18,041 of PVJA010015456.1, read as the reverse complement.
TTCTCATGTGTTGTATGCAAAAGTTCTTTAGCATTTAAGACATCCAGTCAATTTCTTTCTCAAAGGGTACATTACCCTGCTCCAGTGGTTATGGCATTTAGTGTGGCATTTGGTGTGAAGCCTCACAATTTTAAAAAGAAGCTAGCGAAACCAAAACCCTGAAAAGTAGACTTTCCATCATCTTATCTCCAGCTGGAAGGCCCCTCTAATTTCAAGAGTTCAATATATGAATCAGATATTTTATATGACAAAAGTGATAGAAATATTTGGAATATAGTTATTGAATGAAAGGTTCACAGCTGATCACTGAAAGTTTTGTGGAATTTAAGGGGAAAAAACATTGTAAAGTCTTCCTTTACATTCACCTTAGTTTAATTTAAAATTTAGGCAGGATGTGAAGAGATAATACATGTTAGTGATTCCCTGGAGAGAAGCAATTAAAATTAAACTTTTAAAAATCAATTTTAAAATAAACATATGCTACTAATAAGATGAAGAGCTGTGGTAGCATTGAGATAAATGCCTGCCTCCTCTCTTCCGTCCTCAGATAACTATATATTTACAAAGTATTTTGACCATAGTGGTATTTGTGGTGAATACAAAATTTTGTGAATAGAATGGATAAGCCTAATTTAATTGATAAAAATTTCTATATTAAAACAATGAAATCAGGAAAGAAAAACGACTTCGGAAAACATGATGATTATTTTTCAGAAGCAATCAGTGTGGAAAAGGCAACAACAATAAAATAAAAACTGAGATCATTATTTATCAAACTAAACAAAGCTATATGACCATAATTTCAAATTTGTGACTTGGTTTGCTTATTTTTACACCATTGCAGAGACAATTTTACAAAACTGAGAATTATGTAAATTTTAAAAATTGCATGTATGTTTGTGTGAATATCCTCATGAATGACACACCCCATGCAGAAACTGAAGCATATATATGAGTGAATAAATGCGGGAAGCACCAAAACTATGAACATGAGAGTATGATGATACAAATTAAAACAAGATGTTTCAAATGTACTTTTGGGATTGGTTTGGGCTTCTGATTTGTCTGTCTCTAAAATTAATTTATAAAGCAAAGATCTATGAAAAGGTTTACCCCCATTTGCTTCAGGCCTCAGGTAAAGCAGTACATCCTGGCAGGAGAAACACATCCTACTGCCTGGCTAGGGAGTCAAACTAAAGAGAAAGAGGTTGAGATGTTTGCCTTTGTGTCCACTGACCTTGAATACTGTGTATCTCAAGCATGGAATATAAAATAAATTACATGGCCTGGGGAGATAGCTCAGTAGAATAAGCACTTGCCTGGCAAGTTCAAGGGCCTGGATTCAATCCCCAGTTCCACTAAATAAATAAATAAATAGATAGATAGATAGATAGATAGATAGATAGATAGATACTTAGTAAATTGAAAAATAATGCATTTAAGGAATAAATCCAACCAAGTATACTTAAAAAAAACACTCAGTAGAATTTCAAAAGTGAAAATTATAAACAGTTAAAATGAGGCAGTAAATTGAGTAAATCATTTGAAGAATAATCTAAAGCCTAAAACTGATAAAATTATCTAGAATGCAGTTAGAAAAGATGAAAAAAGTGAAATATGTGGAAGACAGTTCAAGATATGTAAATGACAGTATAAAACAACCAGATAGAAAGATAGATAGATAGATAGATAGATAGATAGATAGATAGATAGATACATACATACATACATACATACATACATACATACATACGTAGATACATAGATACATAGATACATAGATACATAGATAGATACATAGATAGACAGATGGACAGACAGACAGACATTAGATGTATAGACAAATTTAAAAGAAATGCTTGTGGAAATGGTAAACATTAAGGAAAGCACCTATTTAAAATAACAGCTCGAAGTTGTTTTCAGAATTAGCTACAGAAGCAAATATTTAGATTTAGAATCACTACTAGACATGGCGGGTAAAACGAGAAACACATCAAGAGTAACAGGCATAGAATTTAACAGCTTCAAATCTACAGGACTTAAAATGTTTATTTGAAAAATGATAAAATGTAAGCATATCTTCTCTACATCTACACAAGAATCCAAAAAACATTGGGATAAATGTATTCAGACTGCTAAGACAGTAATTACCAATTTAAGAGTTATCTTACTTTGTCATAATAAATATGATGCAAAAATATATTCAAACAAAAAAATCAAATCTTATACAAATAGACACAGTTACCTGGAGAAAAATGAAAGCCTTACAGACAAGAAAATTACAGAATATGAAAATAATAAACAATGTACAGTGATATTTAACATTTAAGGCTTCATGGATAATTATATTGCCTAGTTTGTGTTTTTATAAAAATAATTTTCATTTACTTCCAAATAATAGTTGGATAACAGAGATGACAGGTCCATTTGAAGCTTCCAAAGATATTTTATGACCAGGACAACAGAGGAAGATATGAAAAAAAATATTTAGAAAATACTACTGTTCAGTTTAGGTATTAAATATTTAGGAGAACTATAAGGTAATAAAATATACCAGGTGAAAATTTAAAATAAAGATTACTTAGAAAAATACACTGAAGTCAATGTAAAAGAAAAGTGAAACTAAACAAATTAATGAGAAGTAGTAAGCAAATAACAGAAGTAAATATTATTAGAGTGATATTAAAGTAATGTAATTTATTGAGCTGATTCTTTAATTGAAGGACAAAGTCTTTTGTGGTTGGGAAATATTACATTCCTACTGCTTATTAAAATATCAGTGAAAAGTTTTGAATCCACAACTGTAAGAATATGTTTAATGCTAACATCAATTAAAAAATTGTCAATATTAAAAAATAAATTATGATCAAAATAACTTTTAGGGTAAATTACAGATAGGCAGATATTTTATGTAAAAGTCATTCAAAATTTTAAAATATTAAAAAACAGAAAAGCAGAAAATAAAACATTTAGCAAAATGTGTACACTCAATAAACTCTTTCCACCAGGCGTGGTGGCTCACGCCTGTAATCCCAGAACTTGGGAGGCTGAGGCAGGAGGATCAGTGCGAGTTCGAGACCAGCCTGGACTACAAAAGTGAGCTCAAGGCCAGACTCAACTGCATAGTGAGACCATGTCTCAAAAAGACAAATAAATAAATAAAAATAAAAATAAAAATAAATAAACTCCTTCCTTCTAATACCTATCTGCAAGTAGTGTGGGCTGAGAACATTTTTGAAAACACAGAATTTTGATGAGAAAACAGAAGGATGCTTTTACTTTGCAAGACATTTGGGACTCCTTAAATGAAATAAATTTTATTAATTCTTTAATGAATTGATCATAGCCTGCATCTCGTAGATTCTTGTTTATTTATTTCAAACTTATGCATACATTTGGGTAGTAGAAAACATAGAAAAAATTCAAATATGAAATCATGTGTACGCATAGTTCAAAATTAAAATGTCCTAAATGTCCATTAGAAGGAGAATAGCAAAACACGCTCTGACTTTTGTACCACAGAATACATACCTCATGGCAGCACTAATAAGGACAAGGAAGACTCAGGAATCATTTTGTCCTGGGCAGGACTTTAATTATTGATCACTAAGCATATGGTGAATGAATACCATTTTATCCCACACATGCATATTAAAAATTAAACAGTGAATAGTACATGTGAAAGTATGATAAAACCTTGAATCAGGAAAAGGAGTGCTAAATGGGTCACATAGGATAGAAGCAGGGCAAGGCATCAACCTGAAGACCAGCGAAGGTCAGATGTGGTAAACTGATATATCACAGTCATCACTTTCTTATATGAGATGGTAAAAATGTTCCTTTGTGTTTTCAATATGCAGATGGTCTCTGACCGAGACAGTTGGAATTGTGGATTTTCTATCCTCTGATGATATGAAAAGCATTCGGTAGCAACTACACTGTGGGTTTTCCTCTTTTCCCGGGCTTGTACTATGTAGTCTGGCACTTTTTCAGAGACCCAAGCAGTGGCAGTGAAGACAAACAGGCAGGCTTCTATGACACATGCTCCTGGGTCAGTAGGTTAGTTACATTAGACACATTCAGAAGAAACAACTCCTTTACCAAGAGGCGACCCAATTGTAGGGCAAAGAACATCTGCCTTCTATAACAAATATTACAAGGACATGAAAACATACAAATGCAGAATAATTAAAAATAGTAGCATATGTTATAATATTTACTTTTTGTTTGTTTATTTGCTTGTTTTGAAAAAGGATCTCTCTATATAGCTCAGGTATTCAATTCATTATGTAGTCCAGGCTGGATTTAACCTCACAGAGAACCTCTTATCTCAGTCTTCAAAGTGCACGCCTGTAATTCCAGCACTTGGGAGGCTGTGGCAGGAGGATCGGTGCGAGTTCAAGACCATCGTGGGCTACAAAAGTGAGCTCAAGGCCAGCCTGAGCGGCATAGTAAGACCTTGTCTCAAAGAAAAAAAAAAAGGTGCTGGCATTACAGGTGTGCATCACCACACATATCAAGTATTTTATATTAAATACTGACCCCATAAGAAAGTGAAATGTAGGTCTGTAGAATCAGTTTTAGGAAGAGAATTATAACAGAATTTATAACAGAATTATAACAGATTTTTTCCTAGTGTGTATCTTCCTAACTTTGATAGTTTATGCCTCTATTATAAATTTCTGATTTGAGATAGCATTAATGTTTTTTGTTGTATAGGAATGCTAGACTTTATCTTGAGTCTGATCTCTGTCTTCTTGCTTACTGTCATGGTCCCACTCTTGAAATAGAAGCCTAAGTCTCACACTAAAACAACAGTAACTTTAACCAAGCAATAGAAAATAAGAAATTGTAACTTCTGAGTACCTATGACAGAAATAAATAATTTAAAGTACAGAGAAATATAAAACTTCATAGGAACATTTTATTTTTGGCAATTCAAATAAGCAATTATCTTACAAAATAAAATGTCTAAGTGACATTTTAGGGAGTTTTCATAACAGGGTGTCTTCTCTTCTAGGAGTGGCTAACTCTAGTTTGGGCTGGACAGCTTGGGATTTGTAATTGAAGATAACCTAGTTCATGGAATCAATTACACCCACAGCCACTTTCTGAAATGTTAAGCTTCATTCTATAAGTGATTTAGAGAATATAAAGTGTTGTAAATAATTTATACACATAAAAATCCTAATAAAGCAAAAGCTGTCATGGGTACCCATATCCGTAATACAGGATTACTGATAAAACTACTCTGGAATTCAATGGTATTTTTCCTTCCCACTCAGAGAATAATCTTTTATATGCAGTATGATTCCTTAGTCTTTACAACAACTTTCAAACTTAGCTACATTAACACTCAATGACCTATTAGCATGCAAAAAATCATTACATTGACAGTGATTATGGACATTTTGGATTCATTGATTTTTCAAATGTTTTTACATTCAAAATGGTAGCCATGTATGTGTAAATATCTGGTACATGGATACACATTATGAAGTATTATAGTATCAGAATCATATAGATACATGCATGGAGTTAACTAGAGGAGAACAGAAGCGAGAAAAGATGGAGTCTTTAAATGTTTTCCTGTCTTTTTGTAAACTATTAAAGCTAGGAAGATACACACTAAGGAAAAATATAATTCTCTTCCCAAAATTGATATTGAAGACCTACAGTCATTCTTTTGTCTGTTCTAATTCAGTGGGAAGAATTAAACTAGAGAATGGAATAATTATCATGGTTTTCAATACAGGCATAAGAAAAGAAAAATTTTCTTAAAAATTTATTTAATTAAATTGTAAAATTCAGGGGCTGGGGAGATAGCTCTGAGGCACAAGTGCCTGCCTGGCAAGTGCAAGGTCATGAGTTTGAACCCTGGTCCTGCAAAAAAAAAAAAAAAAAAAAAAAAAAAAAAAAAAAAAAAAAAAAAAAAAAAAAATTGTAAAATTTAGCACAACTGGAAATTTTTCCCTTCAATCAATTTTTAATATTATTTTAATTAAAATGTGTAAATGTGGATTTAGCATTATCTGCATACAACTATTTGAATCTAACTGTCTATGTAGCTTTCACCTTATATATACAAAAAAAAAAAAAAAAAAAAAAAAAGATCCAAGAGTCAAGTTTGTAGAGCTAGGTGTAAAACAATATTTTTTTGAAACTTTTTTTTCCCTTTTGTATTGCATAATGTTTTCTTCAGTTTAGTTGTTTAGGTTACCAGATACATGCATGCAGAATTAGAGAAAAAAAAGTTCTGAGAAATTAAGAAGCGAGAAAACATTTTCAAAAATTTCAAAATTGAAAAGTAAAAATAAAGAATTAACAGCTCCTTTCTATAGAACAGCAGAAATCCACAGTACAATTATCGAAGTAATCTTGCAAACCTACCTAGCTATTTCTCCTCTCCTACCCCAACCTTTTTCTCATCCCAGTAATTCTTTCTTTTTGAATAGATTAATTCCCTTTTCATAGTATCTGTTATACTTTTAAGAGTTTCTTTATCCTTTTAAGTTCTTACCCTAGTGAGACAGTATGATGTTTTCACATGCAGGTCTGATTTATTTCACTTAAGAGTATGTTCTCTAGTTGAATCAATTTACCAATAAAGCCCTCAAATTTATCCTTTGTTATAGTTGAGTAATTAAAAATATCACACCTTCTTTATTCATTCCCCAGTTGACAAGCATTTTGATTGTTTTTAAGATTCATCTATGACAAATTGCACAGTTATAATCATGAATGCAGATGTATAGCTCTGGTATGATGTTTTCAGTTCATTTGGAAAAATACCAAGAGGGGAATAGCTGGCTTCAATGGGACCTCCAATCTCAGCTTTTTGAGGAGTCTCCATACCAATTTCCATAATGATTGTTCCAGTCTGAACTGCTACCAATGGTGAAGAAAGTTTTCTTTATCTACAAGGCCCTTCAGTGTGGGATATGGGGTGACTCCTTGATGGTAGCCATTCTTTCTGAGGTGTGATGGAATCTCACTGCTGTGTTAATGTAAAACTCGAGGGTAAATATTGTGTCTAATTCACATTTAATTGAAATCATAGATATCTTCATTTCCTATTTTAAAGAGTTGTCATGAATGCCGTGTCGAGTTATCTCAAAATTAGAAGTAAAATCTGCCTCAAGGTCTTGTCTTACAGTTCTCACTTTCACGGGGTTAATGTCAAGTCAGCGAGGCTGCATTTTCCCTGAAGAGATAGGGGATACCACCCTGCAGTCTCATCCCCAGTGTTAGTAGAATCTTGTTCTGTAATGTGGTGATACTGAGGGTCCTGGTCATCCTGTGGGCCCGCGTCTGTCTCGGTATCTGTAGGCTGCTAGCCTTCCTTGATTCACAGTTCCCTTTGTCAAAGCAACCAAAAAAGGGGTCATGCTTCTCAATCATAGCCCTCCTACCCCCGTTGCCCCTCCTGCCCCCTTGAAGTTAGTGTTATTTAGGTGTTGAAAAAAATCTAGATTTTTTTTATTTCAAGTTATTCATTATATCAAATATATGAAGAAAAGTTTTTGTATCATTTAACTGAAAAGGTTTTAGAAAATAGAAACAGTATTTAAATATTGTAGTTATTTATTTTCCTATCTTTTCACTCAATATCACTGGAAATCTCACCTGTAAACATTTCTGTAAAGGGCTGCAGAGATCCTGGTTCACTGATTTCCATCTTGTCTTCAAAGGGCACCAATACGTTTCATAATAAACAATCCCATCTGAGCACCTCACAGGCTCAGTCCACGTGAGTGTCATGTACCTTCTTTATGCACAGTGCTACTATCTGCCTATCTGCCTCATCAAAGGCTCAGGAGTCTTCCTGAACTTCTGCCTTGACAATGCCAACTTAGTCTGTCTACACACCTGCTTTTAGAGGACCACACTCTCGCGTTCAGGTGACTGTGCTTGATGAGATCTTATATTGTACCTAGGTAGAAAAGTTGTGATTCAAAATATTTGATGTCTGTTACAGGCCCAAGGCTTAATCTAGGGATGGGGAAATGTGCCTACTTAAGAGACACCATAGGATACAGCTTCATGATTTGCACACTGGAATCACCATCAATAAAGCAGATATAATTGTATGAGAATGAAGCCTACACTTGGAAATCCCACTGGTGCTCTAGAGGTACTCTTGCTGGTGTGGATATCACCCTGATGAAAAGCCGGGTTTGACTCAATTCTGTTAACAGAATTTCTAGTTAACAGTGTTAGCCAGTGACTTCTTTCTTAAATTTTCAACTAAGAAAGAAACTATATTTAGATCTATGTTCAGTTAATTATAAATTCCAAGTCACTTCTCATTCTGATGCCTTCCTCTAGTTCTTTAGCTTCTCTATTGTGTTTTGAGGTCTTCTGTCCTCTTGCTTGTTAGGGCCTCACTATGTTCGCCTCTCTGCACACACCTACACTGTCTGTGAGTGAGACCCTATCTCAGTGTGTGAGATTCATTGCTCCCACATGATTACCTGCCTACTCATAAAAATCTTTGTTTCTCTCACTTTAAATCACAGCGCAGAGCCGGGCGTGGTGGCTCACGCCTGTAATCCCAGCACTTGGGAGGCTGAGGCAGGAGGATCGTTGTGAGTTCGAGACCAGCCTGGGCTACAAAAGTAAGCTCAAGGCCAGCCTGAACTGCACAGTGAGACCCTGTCTCAAAAATTAAAAAAAAAAAAAAAAAAATCACAGCGCAACTAAATGAATTCTTCTCCTGGACTTTCCTTCAGTCTTTTGCTTGCAGAAGTGATTGATTCTGTTTTTGATATCCTTATAAGCACCTGCACACTACCCAGTGAAGTGCTCCCCATCCAATCCAAGACCTGGGGAGGACTCTGCTGCCTCCTTAGGAAGCCTACAATTCTCTGCAGCTCTCCATGTTCCCAGCACACTGTGCACCACCATCCTTTGCTTCCAGTAATTATTTTTGTGCCTCTATGAGTATTGCAGACATGGATCGAGTAGGCTTCCCTTTTGCATCTACTAACATTTAATGGGTATTTAAAAATAAACTGAATAATTTAATCAACTGCATAAAACCTTAACTTTCTAATAAAATAACTCATACTAAATGAATCATGAAATTAAAATTGAATGCTTATTTGAATAAAGGGGATTTCTGCAAGATTAAGACAGGAGGAATATTTGACCTTACAGAATTTAATAAAAAGCAGCTTGTGATAGCAGACCAAATCCCTGGATTCAAACGAAGAAAACCTGGATTCATGGTTAAGATTATTCACATTACTCCGTCTCTAACCTTGGGAAATCTTTTAATCTCTGTAACTACTAATTTCCTTAATGGCAAAAATGAAAAGATTTCTTCCCTACTTACAATAGGATTATTGTGATAGAAAGAGATAAATGTGGAGAAGTCACTCTGTAATCTGAAGAGAATTACATCAGTGTAGGATATTAATAAATTATGAAGTGGGAATTTAATATACTATAAATGTATCAAACAAAGGCATGGCCTGGCCTCTCATATTCCTTGAGAAAAGAAGATGAAAGTATAAATCAAGTGCAAGTAAATAGGGGAAAATTGATGCATTTTAACTGCATAGTGATGAAACAGAATTATCCTAAATGTTAATTTTGGAGATAAAGCAAATGATTTATAAATTGTCCCATTGAATTCTTCCTAGCGATGAATATTAACAAAAGAATATCTTGGTCTTCAAGCTGTCTGAAATTTTGTAAAGACTATTTTCAATAGTCAGCACTCATCATCTAGCGAGAAACATTGATCTATTTCATAATTGTGATACTCATTTTAAAAGTCACTTAGCTTCTGCAGATATCAGGAATACATCAGTAGCATCTTGTATTAACTAGGAAGAACCAAAGCTCCAGAAGTGTTTATTTTTTAAGAATTAATTATTAGGCATTAAATTTAAACACATATTAGGCACATTGATGGCACAGAATTGAAGTTACCAAGGGTAATACAGGAAACACAGAAAGGACAAAAAGACACCAGGAGTGTAACAGAGCACACCTAGAAAGTGTGAGTGTGACATCAGCACCGAGCTAGACAACTCTGCTCTGATTCTTGATTTCTACTGAGTCTCTAGAACAGCTATTTTATAAATACCTTTTACTTTTAAGTCAGAAAATACTGATTCTTAAAGATCATTATCATATTTTAGTGATAATGTGTGAATGCATATTAGTGATGTTTGATTTATTGAAAGTAGGACATCTACTTGGCAGCAAATATGACTTGTAATCTAGAAATTAACTGAGATATTTTACTTTTTAATTTTTGAATACAAAGTGAAATTATTATATTTAATGTTTCCCCAAATCTATCAATGGCTTAAGAGGATGAAATAAATTGCAATTTAGGCAAAAGAAATTCTCATTAAAAGTTTTATATATCAGGCTGGCTACATAGCTCAGCAGATTAAAGGGACTGCAAAAGCAGATGCAGGGGCTGGGGGTTTGATCCTTGAGCCTGCCATGCCAGCCCTGCCTCTGGGGCACGCTGAGACAGTGATGGATACTGGGCGTGGTGATGTACTCCTGTAGTCCTACCTTTTGGGAGGCTGGAAACAGGAGAATCACTGAGTCTGATCTACTTAGTAAGATTCTGTAGACCCTATCTTAAATACAGTAAAAAATTTTATACATTAATATACCATTAACAAGTTGTATGAACTAAACCACCATGACTCCATGCTCCATGATAACATTTCGTACTAGATCTCTCTCTCTCTCTCTCTCTCTCTATATATATATATATATATATATATATATATATATATATATATATATAATATTTATGTAGGAGGTTGGTGGGTGTGATAGAAAATCTTGGGCTTGTGTTCGCGGTGAATCAACAATAATAACTGTGAGTTTGACTATAACTCTTGATGCTCCTGAACCAGAAATTTTTCTTCTATCAGAGAAAACATCTCAACAAGTCACACTGACACAAGAAATGCCTTCAAACTATAATTAATGTTTGATAATAAAATTGGTTTGTTGCCATAAATTTTAGTATTGTTATCTGTTTGTGGTGACATTTCCCAGGGACTTGAAGTTGACTCCATAAAATCCATACTGGATGGTAGAAGACGAACTACAGAATTGGCTGGACAGAACATTGAGAAATAATCATGCATAAAAGAATAACACAATAAATGATTAACTGCAACTACAATGAATGTAATGGCTGTACCAGATTTTTATTTGTTTGTTTCTGAGATAAGCTTTCTCTATTTAGTTCATGCTGGGCTTGAATTCACAAGGTAGCCCAGGCTGGTATCAAAATCACAGTGATTCGCCTCCCTCAGTCTCTCCAGTGCTAGGTTTATATGTGTGCTACCACACCAGGCTGGATGAAACTGTTAACAAAATTGAAGAATGCCTAATGATGGAATATTGGTGCTGAGAATTGTAAATGTTATAGCAAGTAGGTGGAAAAAGAATTAATGTGAAAGGGAAGAGTAGTATTCTGAAAAGGAATGAGTCAACATCCTGAGTCAACCAAAACTCTCCTCCATCCTCCAGACTGGAAATGCTCCTCTGTGGTTGAAATGTAGCTGACAGAGGAAAAATGGCACAGAGGAAGGGTGTGATGCTGTGCAGAAGCCCTTCAGACTAACTCTAAGCCACGAGTGTCTGCCAGTTACTCACTTTACATCAGCCATTTAACATCATTTTCTTGATCAGCCACATTACACACATGGCACATTCAGGGAATAGCCTGCAAAAGACTGAGGGTGATTTTCAGACACGGCTATGAGAAAGTGCTGGACTATTCCCAGGCTTTTCTCCTTTCCATTCCACGGCCAGTGTGTATAATTCCACACAGGAAGGCTAGGCACAGACAACAGTTAGAATGTCTTAGCCCAACATCATGCCAGGAAGAGGACCTTTTTGTCAATACAAAACTCATCATTAATACAATCAAAACCTCTTTTATTGTCTCACCAAAGTGCAAATAGCAAAGATGGCGAATTGTCTCTCTGAGAAAAATGTCCACTTTTATTAATACTTGTAGCCTGAATTCAAAGACTGTATTTTGCTTTCAAGTATGTATAGTCTGCAATTACCAGAAATCTTCTTATAGCTAACATATTGCCACTCATAATCAATGTGATGAAGTCCTCTAGAGCCACTTAAAAGAAGATTAATAAATCCCCATTATCCATGGAGCCTGCATTCTCTTTCTTACTATAGAGATAAAGGGAAGATGGACAGTTCAACGCTGCTATCCTTGTATATTTAAGTACAATAGCTATAGAAATCTGGCAATTATTCTGAATTCCAGCAGGCTTATGAGATTTTCTAGTGGAAAAATTCAACTGCATCATCTTTGATGGCTTCCCACTGAAATCCATGCTCACTGTTGGTTAAGACTCTGTAGTTTTTTTAATTTTACACATTACCGGATGTGAGACAGACTGACAATAGCGTATCAAATTTAGATTTATGCCCAGGACAAAATCAATATTAGAAAATTTTGGTGATGTGCAAAATTCCTCTTAGTGTCTCTAAGAACCAAGATATGAAGAATTTCTGTCCCTTCAGAGTACGCTTTTTTGCTTTGAAGCCCAAGGATTGATGCTGCTTCATAGTACAATTTATTTCACATGTTGTTTTTTATCCATTATCTTTGTGTACTTATTGATCCAGTATCTTCAGTTTTATAACCCAAAGCCATCTCTTCATTAATTTGTTTCAAAATTGACTCATTGACTCTCTTTTTCAATGAATTATAATTCTTTACTAGGTTCACTTATTTATTACTAAACCTTTCCCAATTTTCCCCATGATAGCTCCTTTGAAAGGTCTCTCTCTCTCTCTCTCTCTCTCTCTCTCTCTCTCTCTCTCTCTCTCTCTCTATCTCTATCTATATCTATATCTATATATAAAATGTGTGTACATTGTTGAGCTTTCCTGCCCTGGAGCTGGGATCCTCTAGTTGTCGTAATAATTTCATTTAGGAAAAGTCATTAATAAATATAAAAGCTAATGGTGAATATTTAAGGAAAAATGAAATATATATGTTCACCAGTCTCTTCCCAGAAACACCATATCTCAAGATACTTATTAACTTTAATGGAAAAATTATATGTGACAATGAAAAAAAAACTAGTAACCTCATCTTAATGAAGTTATCAAAGTGAATAATCATTGCTAGTGAATAAATCTAAATCATTCATCTCTTAAAATGATGCAGCATTAATGTAGGACTTTTCAAAACTAAAATGATAATCTAGACTTTGAAAAACATCACATATCTCATCATACATGTTTGAAGATAGTTACAAGAAATACCTGTCTTGTTTTAAAATGCAAATCTCATGACATAAAAGACATAAAGCTTTTGTACATTAAAGAGAATTTAAAAATATGACATTCTAGTCTATTGCATAAAGTACGATTTTCTTTTTTGTCTTTTTTTTTTTCTACAGGGTCTCAGTACTGACTCATAGTGATCCTCCTGCTTTTATCTGCCAAATGCTAGGGTTACAGGTACGTGCCACCATGCCTGGTCTCCATTGCCGGTTCAGCGAACTGGAGAGCAGGCCAGCGCAGCAGGCAGGGCCAGGAACTGAACCCTGGCCTCTGTGCTTCCCTAAGCAAGTGCTTAATCCACTCAGCTATACCACTGGCCCTTAAAGTAGAATTTTCTTTCTTCCATAAAACAATTCTATTAAGTGATGTTTACATGTTATTCAATTTTTATTATGATAACTACTAAAATTAGGCTAGATAGTGTCTTTATTTCAGTAAATACATACTAGAGCACATCAATATAAGTGGACGCTGTGTCAATTATTTTCAAAAAATTTTATTAAAATTATGTATCTCAACAGTATGTTTATAAAATCATCTACAATTAGGAAGTTCAAATAATGAGAATGCTTTTATATGATTTATAAGTCTGAAATTAGATATAGTAGAACTATAATCAGGGATCAAATTTAAGGAAATATTTAAATTCAATATTTTAAAAGTATGATGTGCTCCAAAAACATGTACTAGGAACCTGAACTTCTCAGAAATGCTGTTTCTTATTTTTCCCTCCCTGTAAACAAGCCCCAAAGGTATCATGGGCTTGTGTAACAATTTTTATAGCTCTATTGATCATGAGCAATTCACTCTCACTTAGTGTAGCTTTAGTTGGAGCAATATTGGAATTTGCGGAAGATTTCTAAAAGAGATATTCTATAAACTCAAAAACATAAAGTAATTGGGTGCAGTGATATATAAAAGTATGAAGGATATGGAGAGATCATTGCCCAGTTGCGTCTTACTGATGCTAGCTGAAGGAGTGAGCCCAGAAGGACTTGTGCCATTAATTATTTATATTGCAAGGTTGCAGGGCTTTGAAAAAAGAACTGGAGATCAACTTAAATCAGGTCATATATTTCATTAGACTTTCTTCTTCCACTAATGATGGGGCACTTTTTTCTGCTTACCTTGTATCTTTACATTGGTTGGGTCCTTCTGGCCCATGCTATTTCTCTCCAAAGTTAACTGGTCAGAAACACTGCTGAACTTGAGCAACTGACTTAGATGTTTGAAATATGCTCAGAAAGATACCTTGCTCATTTCTGTTTTTTATGAATATTTTGTCTAAACATTGCCAACCACGAAAAAATTAGCGACACATTACACAAGTTTGTAGTTTGCCATGCAATTGAAATACTTTATTTTTATTCAGTGGCACCAAATATATAGCAAATTATTTGTTTTAAGGAAATTCTTAGAAAATTAAGGAATTCAATAAAAAGAAAAAAAATCAGCTGAATACAGTAACACAAATAACTATTCTTACTTTTAAAATACTTATGACTGGGGCTGGGGAGATAGCTCAGTAGAATAAGCACTCACCTCCTAAGCACAAGGGCCTGAGTTCAATCCCTGGTCCTGCAAATAAATAATTATTACTATTATTATTAAAATAATGACAGCACACTTATTATTAAAGTGAAGTTATTTATACAAGTAAAGTTTTATGCCCATAGTGACTTAAACTATGTTTTGATGCTCATTTTCTTTGGAGTTTACAGTCTGTTACTACTATCTATCCTTCTATATTTTTTTTCTCTTGTATAATTCAAATACTAATTAACCAATTTTTTTATTTTTTTTATCTTATGGAAGGATCTACAGGGTGTTCAGGGTCTCATTACTAGTTCTGACTCCTAGTGATCTGCCTGTTTACAGCCTTCCAAGGGCTGGGACAACAGGCATAGGCCACCATACCCAATCTCAGGGGCGGGGCCAGTACTACAAGCAGGCACTTTAATCTGCTAACCTATTTGGTTGGCCATAATTAACCAACCTTAACGTGCTTAAAATAGATTTTCTTTGAAATGATGGTAGCATAATTTGTTTTATATTCTGAAATTATACTATCATAAATTTCTTAAGATTTTATAAAAATTCAAGGGACCTCCTAGTACACTGACTTGGTTTTGCTTCATGGGATTTTATTTCACCTTACTTTACCTTTCAAACATGTTATTGAAATGA
Organism: Myocastor coypus; assembly: GCA_004027025.1. Taxonomy (NCBI): domain Eukaryota; kingdom Metazoa; phylum Chordata; class Mammalia; order Rodentia; family Myocastoridae; genus Myocastor; species Myocastor coypus. The sequence continues at coordinate 2,543 of PVJA010015456.1, read as the reverse complement.
ATATAAACCTAGTGAATCTTCATGTAATTCAGTGTGAAATCCAAATGTGTTTAGTTCTATTCATTTATATTTTACCTTATAAATAAGGCATAAATTTTTCCTTGATTGTTTTTCATAGGTTAATTCCTATATCTCTTCACATTAAGATAGTTGGGACCAGACTTTTATTTTCTATCTCATGAGATGTACTTGGTGCTTTCTCAGTATTCTGTACACACCAAACCTCTTGACTCAGCTTCAGCTCAGCCCCACCTTCACAACCAAGGCCTGTTGTGAGAACTCACCATCAGCTAGCTTAGGGGCACTCAGACCCATTTGGGTTTTTAACTCAGAGCTTTGTGGGAAAGGCTCCTCACCTTCCATTCAGGGTGAACTTGAGATTGCTCTTAGGGCCAACAGGCTTTGACAGTGTTGGGGATAGAAGTGATTTCTTTAAAAGGGCAGAAGTAGATGGTTCCGCGGTGTAAGCATTTTAGAGCGAGAAAAGGAAAGAGAACTGTGGAAGCGAATCAACGACCTTACAAAAAGCTAGGGGGAAGCACCAACAGCTTCCAACGTTGCCAGTTCTACCAATAACCCACTGCGATTATCGAACATTGGATTATGTATGCAACTTGTTTCTCTTAGTTCAATGAGAAAAAATTTGGTTGAATAAATAATAATTTGAAAAAGTATAACATCTATACTCTATGACCTGTATATCTAATAGAAAGACAATAATATGTACTGTATCAAATAATGAAATGTACTACTAATGTGTTTTGAAACTGTCACATTGTCATAGATTGTTATTTCTTATTAAAAGTAATAAAAATATTGCAGTAAAGGGAAAAAATAAATATTATAATTTTTTTAAAAGTTATGGGGATCAGGTTAATAAAGAGCTGAAGGATGGGTGATGGTTTTGATAGTGGCTGTGGTAAAATAGGAAGACACAATGAAAGCAATTGTTAAGTCTGTATGGATAGGTAAAGCAAAACAAAATGTTGGTCCCACATGCTTGATCAGTAGTGTGTTGGCTATGGATTGTGTTGTCTCCAGGACTTCAAGGTGGAGAAAACAAGACAGGAAGGGCTGCTCTTTGAGGCAGCTGCTCAGAGGGTGATGCCTCCCTCTTGCCAATACATTCTGACCTTGCTTTGGCCTAAGTCCACCACGTGGCCTAACGTTCCAGTGGGAATATATAGCTTCTCACCTGGAGCTCCATGCTGTGCGACTTGTGGATTCTACTACTACTCTGTTTCTGCGTTTTATAAGATCTACCAGGACAACTCTACAAGAAGTTATTATTTACTAATTATTTTTCCTTGTCCAGCTAATACAGGGACCAAAATAAACCACCTGTCTTGCAACATACTCCCTAAAACTGTAAGTTTACGTAATAGAGCTGTCAAGCAATTTTAATTTGTAAGGGAATGTAACAATCCCTTGGCTTCATACACTGAAGATGACCTTTAAATGCGAATTTCCACCATTCATCTAAATATCACCGGAAAAGCTATTGCTGTTTTATGGTTGGTTCAACTTCTAACAGTTTTGGACATTTTTTTTAAAAAGTCATGGAAATTGCTTCTGTTAGCTACTAAATGTTTGAATATGTTGCTTTTCATGTGGCCATATAATAGGCAAAATAATTCTGACTGATTCAGCTGCCCTAGGAAAATTCCTAAAAAAGTCCTCCTTATGTTGTCTTGAGTTAATCTTTTCATAAACACACTTGAAATTACATTGAAATTTATAAGCTAATGTCTTATTTGATGTTTTTGATGTGGTAGAACACTACAAAATTATTTACTGATAAAATTAAATCAGTGTGCTTTTCACTAGGGGAAGATACTATTAGGGATACACTCTTCATAATAGGAAATAATATGTAAGCCATCTTCCTTTGAATTGCATTTTTCCAAAAAAACAAGTCCCTGGTAGAAACTATATTGAGAAAAAGCTTGATATAGTTATGTACCTATGAAATTATTACCAGTTTTGACATAAATACCTCTGAGATATTTAACAACTTAATAGTAAAGGGTTTTATATGTTCTCTATGAGGAAAGAAACGTTTCAGAATAGAAAATCTGAAAATTAATATTTTTGCATTTTGGGGGTTGGGGAGATAGCTCTGTGGCACAAGTGCCTGCCTGGCAAGTGCAAGGTCATGAGTTTGAACCCTGGTCTTGCAAAACAAAAACAAAACAAAACAAAAAAAAATTTTGCATTTTTAAGTTATCAAAACTGTAATATATTCTTTCTGAAACCATCATTTCTATGTAAATGGCATATATATATATATATATGTATATATATATATATATAAAATGTTATATATAACATATATGTGATAATATATTATATTAGATTATGTGCAGATAATAGCATTTATAAGCCGGGCGTGGTGGCGCACGCCTGTAATCCCAGCACTCGGGAGGCTGAGGCAGGAGGATCAGTGCAAGTTCGAGACCAGCCTGGGCTACCAAAGCGAGCTCAAGGCCAGCCTGAACTGCATAGTGAGACCCTGTCTCAAAAAGACAAAAAAAAAAAAATAG
>PVJA010015455.1:15932-45507 GCA_004027025.1 Myocastor coypus | reverse complement strand
GGGGCCCGGGGGGATGGCTCAGTGGTCTAAGGCGCCTGCTTGGGAGCTTGGGCGGCTTCAGGGACTGCGGTTCAATCCCCGGTACCACATGCTGTGCCAGCCCTGCCCTTGGGGCGGGCTGAGCCAGCCATAAAAAATGAGTGAATAAACAAACAAAGGAGCTGAAACAAGAAAATAAATAAATAATTTAAAAAAAAAAAAAAGGAAAGCTTAGGCAACCACAGGGACTGTGGTTTGATCCCCAGCACCACATGCTACACCAGCCCTACCCCCAGGGCAGGCTGAGCTGGGCACAATAAAATAAATAAATAGATAAGCTACAAAATAATAATAATAACAACAACAATAATAATAAGAATAATAATAATAATAATAATAGTTAATACAGAAAAGTCATCATTTAGCCAGGTGTGTTGGTGCATACCCATCATCCCAGCACTCTGGAGGCTGAGCTAGGGAGATTCTGAGAGTTCAAGGCCAGTCTGAGCTACATAGTGAGTTCAAGGCTAGCCTCACTACACAGCAAATACTTGTTTTTTAAAAAGAGAACAGAAAAGAAAGAGAGACAGAGAGAGAGAGAGACAGAGAGAGAGAGAGATCACTTAATCACATAATAAGGGTATTTCTGTAACAGCAATACTAATGTAACCTAAACAGTATGGTTTTCTTCTGATGATCTTTAAAAAATAACACTCAGACAATCTCTAGGAATAACGGATACATGTCCTGGTCATTGCTGCTCACATGTAGTAGGTTCACTTAAGCTCTTGACAATGGCTGGGTTGTGATCCATGAATGCTTGAAACCTTGTCTAGTTCCTGAGGGGCAGGTTTCTTTGCTGCTTGTGGAAGGGCTTCCTTTGCAGCAGGCTATAGAAGGTAAAATTGTCCTTGTCTCGTGCCACACTCTTGCACACCGTGCCTAGCACCCTTGTATGTGGATATGCGAGAAGGAAGACAGGCAAGTATGTTTCAGACATTTGGGGGGCTGTCTAGAATTCTAGAATCTCACAGCAGTAATACAAAAGAGATGGCTTTTAAGCCTAAAAGAACTCTGATAGAAGAATGCATTCTATGAGAGCTCTCGGTATGTTGGCCATAAAGGAATTCCTAGACAGCTTAATACCACCTGGTTGAATAATTTCTTTATTATTTATATAAACATATAAATTGAAATTCTATCAACTATAACACTTGTGTCAATAAATTTGATGCCTCATACTCAAGCAAGTCAATAGAGCAGAGTGTGTCTTGTACATCTGTAATTCTAGCACTATGGAGGGCTGAGGCAGGAGGATGGCAAGTTTAGGCCCAACTCGGGCAACTTAGTAAGACACTGTCTCAAAGTAAAACAATTTTTTAAAATGGCTGGTGATGTAGCTCAGTGCAAAGGTGCTGGATTCAACCCCCAATACTTAAAATACATATAGACAGACAGATGATCAATTGCTTCTGAAGTCAGCACTCAGGTGAGAGTGAACGGACAGTTCAACAGCTAAGTGGCAATGTTCAGTGCATAGATTTACTGTTACCTAATTGAACTATAACTTAAAATAAGGAGGAACAAACAACAAAGGCTTTATACTCTTTAGAACTGAATGTTCTTTTCTGTGATTTAAGCCATAATATTATGTTCGGTTTTTTTGAAAAAGAATGACTAATAGCCTGGGATTTGGAGATAATGTGGTTACTATTTATGGAGTCAAGAGCTGAAAGTCTTATGTTGCGAAGACTGACATTATCCTCAAAGGCTCACAGCGAGAGACCAGGACAGGGGCTGGAGCAGACCCCATTGCTTTTGAAAACTATTTCATCTTCACATAGATTTTTAGATTGAGCCCAAAACTTTGTTAAGTAAAAAAAAATTCAAGATATTTGACAGACATAATATACTTTGTTTTACTATTTATTTATTTGTTTGTTTGTTTATTTATTTATTTATTTAGTGGTACTGGGGATTGAACTCAGGGCCTTGTGCTTGCCAGGCAAATGCTTATTCTACTGAGCTATCTCCCCAGTCGCTAAAAGGTGATTTAGATGAAATTTTGAATCTGTCCAAGGAATTTATATTCATGTATTATCTTTTGTAGAAAATTCATGAATTAATTTTTTTTTGACACATAAAGGGAGCAAAGGCAGTAACCAGGCTGAGTGTTGTGGTGCACACCTGTCATACTAGTGCTCTGGGAGGCTCAGGCAGGAGGATTCACAAGTTTGAGACTAGCTTTGATAACTTAGTGAGAACCTGTCTCAAAATATTTTAAAACTGAGCTGGGGATTTAGCTCAGTTTGAAGATCCAAAGTTCAGTCCTCAGTATGAGATGAAGAGATAGCACACACTAACTATAAGAGAAAGAGAAGCGAACATAAATAGGCTGCTGTATTTGTTAAAAAGATGTGTGTGGTAATAGAGCAAAAGCCAAACTCAGACTCCTAAATTCAGACTTTATCCTCTCTATTTCTTTATAATCTGAGCAAGTTACACACTTTCTTCCTTTTAAAAACGGGTTTTAGTGAGCCTGAAATGAGCTCATGCTCCATAAAAGCAACTTACAAAAAGGAAAGTACCATGTAAGTGTTTACAGATGAATAAATTAAACATCAGAAACTAGAAAGGAGAACTTGCAGGAGCATAGCCTCAGGGGGTCTGACTTGGATAAATATCCTGAGGACAAGATGGAAAGGGGATTTCAGAATATTTTGGCTTTATACCACCTTATTATTGATTTTAAAATTTCACACACACTCAATACTTCTAAAAGTTTTGGTCTTGGTAGATGTCCAGCATATCAAGTTTAATGAGAGTTGGTGTATCTATCACTGAGGAGATACTGGGCACGATGAAGCAGAGCAGAGGAAGCAGAATTCTGGAAGTCCAATACTGTAAGTCATTTAAGCACTCGACAGTGTGTGGTGGATACGTGTAAGTCCCCATGAAATTTAGCCAGATGCTCATGCAGGTCAGCTTAGCCCCTTGACATGAAGACTCTGTTGCTCTGGAATTTAAATTTGTGTGGGTCCCCCCTCCCCCGTTATAGTTTGGTTCACAATACCAAGACTATTATGCTGTCTTTGTTTTTTGAATTTTTCAACAGACCATGTTAACTACCCAGGGAATCCATAACAATCTATAACAAGTTATGCCAGTTCCACAGAAGTATCAGGCTATGGCAGCTTCTCTTTGATTTCTGCCAAAAACTTACTCTCTCTGTGTTCTGTCACCAGTGTGGCGGCAAAATAGCATAAGCTATCTATGCTTATGACAGTCTACTCAGTGCAGTTACCCTCCACATATAGCAGAGAGGATAGAAGTTGTTAGCCCTGAGGTTCTAAAAAGTTCTCAGAAACACAATAGGCTTTGTTTTTCTGCTAAAAAAAATACTGAGATATTTTTTCAAAATCGTTTCCTGGAGATGTGTAGTGGCATCCTTTTAAAATGAAAGTGGAAGTCTTGATATACTACAGACATAGTCTATAAATAATTAGCAGGACAAATACTCTGGGTATTGGGGTTTTTTATGTTGATAGAGCTATTTTTATGTTATTTGAAGGGGAAGTTCTGATCATGCAGGCAACACAAATTCATTGAGGGAAAAGGAAAAGCACAAAATTATAGGAAAGAATGCTTCATTAATTTGTACCATGTGATGGAAACAGTTAAACATTTTGGTATATTTTTGTATTATTTTTCTATGTGTATTTTTATAGGTGTAATTATATTGTGACACAATTTTATATGCTGCTTTCTATATTTAACAGCTTAGAATATTTATTTCCCCATGTTTAAGACACCTTTTAAGCTGGGCGTGGTGGCGCATGCCTGTAATCCCAGCACTCAGGAGGCTGAGGCAGGAGGATCGATGTGAGTTCGAGACCAGCCTGGGCTACAAAAGTGAGCTTAAGGCCAGCCTGAACTGCATAGTGAGACCCTGTCTCAAAAAAAAAAAAAAAAAAAAAAACACCTTTTAAAACCTACATATATATATATATATATATATATATATATATATATATATATATATATAACTTTTTCTAAGATTTTTTTTTTCTGGCTCAGGCCTTCTTAAGGATGGCTTGAGTAAGGCACGTGGACCTGGGAATCTCACCCTTGCCCGTGCACCTGCTTTCAGGTGCTTTAATCTGCTGAGCTATTTGGCCAGCTCTAATCATAAAAGAAATAGAAAACCTGAGGGGCTAGGGAGATAGCTCAAGGGTACAAGTGCCTGCCTGGTAAGTATAAGGTCATGAGTTCGAACCTCAGTCCTGCAAAAAACAACATGTATAATAGTATAGAGAAAATAAAAAATCATCTGCCATCCTATAATTCAAAGGTAAATATCATTAATACACTAGCATATTTCCCTCCTTTCCCTTTAAGTACTTTTTTCTTTTATGGTGCTGACACATACCTTTGTATCTTGTTTTTCTTTCATGTATGTTTGCTTCCCATACGATTAAAATTTTTCATAAGTATTATTTTTATTTTTTATTTAATTTTTATAAATATTATTTTTAATGTCTGTAAAGTGTCACATCACACTGGTGTACCATCATTTGTTTAAGTTCTCCTCTCCTCAACCGCGACTTTTCCTAGCAGTGTACATTTTTCTTTGAACAACTGAGGAACCTTGCCTAGTAGATTACTTTTCAATAAATAGCAAAGTACATTGCAAAAGTCACATCAATAAACTAGAAAAGAAAAGTGGGTCAGTAGCAATCTGAGGTGAAGGCACAGTCACTTACAGCCATTGGTTCTATGATGGGCTGTAACTGAAATATTCTGGACATTTGCATTAGGCCTTTCCAAACAGGGTTTGAGGTCATTTATAAAAACCTGGAATCAGGATGTAGTAAACACGTGATAAAGGCAGGCCACAAGCTCGATTCTGAGCATTCAACAAACAGCAAATTATTAGATTCATGGTTTCTTGACAACACAGGCCAAATTCAACATAGAATGGCAGCTTCACTTGGTGGTGGGAACTATAAAAATTCTTACAGAAAGCACAGAGGATGTGGTGTTGTAAGATGCCTGAACCTAGATGGCAGGAGGCCTTCTTACCAGTTCAGTTTTGCTGCTAACAAGTAGTGTAAACCGGGTACAACGCTTAACCCATTCTCATGACCTTCGTTTCTGTCACTGCATGATCATTCCCCCACCATGTCCCAGGTTCTGGGATTCAAAAGCAAAGAAGTTTTTGTCCTTGAAGAGCACAGCTGCTGGTGGAGAAAACAAGTGTGCAAGCAGCTTCTTTGAACACAGGGCAGAAGAGTAAAAGAGGCAGGAAGGAAAAGGTGAATGCCATTGTCCCATCGGACATTCATGACTTTCAGGTTAATGTAGACAACCAAGTATCACTCACTCTCTGTTAAATTCTGTTACATTTGTCAAAAGCTACAGCTTGATTTCAGTAACAGTTAGATGTTTTTTTCCTCTTTGTTTATTTATTTATTTTTATGGCCAGCTCAGCCTGCCCTGAGGGCAGGGCTGGCGCAGCATGTGGTGCTGGGGATTGAACCACAGTCCCTGCAGCCACCCAAGCTTTCTTTTTTTTTTTTTTTTTTTTTGAGACAGGGTCTCACTATGCAGTTCAGACTGGCCTTGCGCTCACTTTTGTAGCCCAGGCTGGTCTCGAACTCACACCGATCCTCCTGCCTCAGCCTCCCAAGCGCCCAAGCTTTCCTAAGCAGGCGCTTTAGACCACTGAGCCATCCTGCCAGGCCCAACAGTTAGATGTTAATAAGGACAGAATTCACAAAGTGCTAGAGAACCTGCCATCCACAGGAACGGGAGTTACCTTACACCAGAACAAAGTGGGAAAGTATGTTGGAGTTTCACTTTAAGATTTGATTTGATTTGATTTGATTGATTGATTGATTAATTGATTGCCTTTTTGAGACTGAGTCTCACTATGCAGTTCAGGCTGGCCTTGAGCTCACTTTTGTAGTGCAGGCTGGTCTCGAACTCACACTCAACCTCCTGCCTCAGCCTCCCGAGTGCTGGGATTATAGCTGTGTGCCACCATGCCTGGCCTTATTTGAGATCTTAAAATGTGACTTAGTATGCAAAATTCTGTTCCATGGAAGTTATCTTTTCCAGTTGTGTACTTTGTCTAAAATCAATGTTCTGGGGCTGGGGAGATAGCTCCGTGGCACAAGTGCCTGCCTGGCAAGTGCAAGGTCGTGAGTTTGAACCCAGTCCCACCGAAATAAATAAATAAATAAATAAATAAATATCCACTTTTTTTCTTTCTAGATTCTCTACCTTAACATCCCTATCATCCACATTATTACTGTAAATATCCATTAATATTTCACCCAAGCTGAAAAGCACCCATTGCAATTCTTTTTTTTTTTTTTTTGTGGTGCCAGAGATTGAACTCGGGACCTTGTGCTTGCCAGACAGGTGCTTATGCCACTGAGCCATATCCCTTGCCCCTCATTGCTTTTTTATTCCTTAGTACTAGGGCTAGAACTGAGGGCCTTAACACTTCACACTGTGCTTGCTACACCTTATCCCTTCCAAAGGTTGGTTTTGATTGTTTTTTGAGCTATGGTCTCCTTAAACTGCTAAGTTACCACAGCTGGGCTCAAGCTTCCCTACCTTGGCCTCCCAGAATATGGTGACTACAGGCAGGTGCCAACACACCTTGCTAAATATTCCCATTTCTTTGGCTCTTATTTTTCTTTGGTTTCTTGTATCCCAGTTAATAAAACTACACAACCCCAAAGAGCAAATCAGATTTTCCATTCCTCTATGCTTTCACTGACAATTCCTTGTCCTTATTCTGGTAGCCCTACTTAGGATCCTCCAATATCTGCTGTGCAGAATTCTGTGCTTTTATTTCCTACGGCTCCTTCTAACTATTCCTGTGCACCTTTTTGTCATCAGCTTCTAGGGTAATTTAACCCTTAGAATTCCTTTAATAACACTGTTACTTTCCAGAGTCAGTGATGAAGGAAAAATTAATGGCAAACTACAAAGAAGGGTCCTCCATCCCCACAGGTTTTGCTTCACAGTTGCTCTCTTTTATATTTGTCTCTCAGGCATGAGAGCTTTCTGTATGGGTCATGGTGATTTTTTTCTCATCCTTTAACATTCAGAATCTCAGCTCTCCAGGTGTCTTCTAACACTTACCCTTGGATTTCCTTCCATGACCCCTTCTGTTTGCAGCTCTGGAGTAGAACCCCTGCACATGCCAGGCCACTGCTATGCCACTGAACTAAAAGCATCTTTTTTATAATTTCTGAAGAGCATAACCTACATTTGTAGACTTTTCATTATTTACACACCTATTTATATATTTTGCTCTTTCACTAAATGCAAGTACTGAGGTTCAGGATGATGCGTGAAGTAAACGCTAACTGGAACAGTGACGCTGCTTCAGGCGCCTAATTCTGTCCTGTTCCTTTCATTCTCCTGGCTATAGTTCTGGGATCTGCATGATAGTGGCTATCCTCTAATGTGGCTTTGTTTTTCTAACCATGGCATTGGATACCAGGTTTGTAGGCCAGACATGGTTGTGCACGTCTGTAATCCCAGCACTTGGGAGGCTGAGGCAGGAGGACTGGTGTGAGTTTGAGACCATCCTGGGCTACAAAAGTGAGCTCAAGGCCAGCCTGAACTGCATAGCGAGATCCTGTCTCAAGAAGACCAAAAAAAAAAAGATAGGTTTGTAAACCAGTCTGAGCCAGTCATAATAACCCAACTTCCTGGACTGTAATGATTGGTTCGCTGGTAGACATGAGAACAGAATGAGGTCATTTTATTAGGACTTGAGAGAGAAAACCATTTTTTCTCCTGTTTGGGAGTTGTAAGACCAAGAGCCTGAAACTGTTAGGCATCATATTTTCCACCAGAAAAAAAGATTTGAGACCAGCCGAGAAGTTAACAGAGTTCTCTTCTTGCCATTCTGAGAATTATGCAGTTAATTATTCAATTCCAGTAACTATCCCAGTATTCTTCCAGTAGGTTCCCTCCCTTATGTTTGTTTCATGCTGTTTGAGGTGGGTTTCTGTCAGTTGCTGATGAGAAGATCGACATATATTTCAACCATATTTTGAAACTCTTGTAGCACACATCTGTAAAATGGTACCTATCCTGGCTTGTGCTATGTCATATCTGACCTTAAATTTTTAAAAAGCTATAGAAGGAAATAACATCTTTTGCTAAATCTCTTTAAATTCTACTCTGGAACTTTTTCCTACTTTATTAACTTTCCACTCCTGAAAGTTGACTTGAGATATAATTTATATCATCTTCAAAAGAGGACAACACCAACTTTTCCAAAGTTATACTTTTATCTGTTGATTATCTCCTGAAACACTGATTTATTTTTCACATTAAAATATGTACAGAATGCCTTTTGGGGTCATGTATCATGCTAAGCAATTTACTCCATTTTAATCACATTACTCAAATTAGCTCATTTGATCCTCTCAACAAATCTCTGAGGGGGGCCCTATTATTATCTCCAGTTACAATGAGGAAACTGAAGCATAAAAGAATTAAGTCATTTGCCCAAGGTCACAGAGTTAGTGCATGGTGGAGATAGAATTCATTCTGAGACTTCACTATGCATGAAAACAACTGGAGTGTTTGTTTCAAATGCAGGTTCCTGGAACCTACAAATTCAGAATCAGACCTAAGCAAGGCTGAGCAGTCTAGACTTTATCTCCATTTACTAAATCATTCTGATCTACATTTGCAACTTTTAGTAATCTTAAATTTGGTTGAGAACACAGATTATTCTCTTTGATTTTTTATAACAGAATAAGAGTCTGCCACGAGTGCTTTTAGTGTTTACGTATACTTTGCATTGATAACTAATACAAAATATATCCCCTTGGGGCTGGGGAGATAGCTCCGAGGCACAAGTGCCTGCTGGGCAAGTGCAAGGTCGTGAGTTCGAACCCTGGTCCCACAAAAAAAAAAAAAAAAAAAAAAAAAAAAAAAAAAAAAAAAAAAAAAAAAAAAAAAAAAAAAAAAAAATATCCCCTTGAAGTATTTACTAGAGATCTTAATCTTTTTTTTTTTTTTTTTTTTTTTTGAGATCTTAATCTTAAACTGATATACATGCAGCTTGTCACAAAGGTGTGGTGACAACAGATACCTGACAAAGACTTGACTGAAGAACACACCATTTCATGCTTTAACATTTCCTGCTCTGGGGCCTGGCAGGATGGCTCAGTGTTCTAAAGCGCCTGCTTAGGAAAGCTTGGGCAGCTGCAGGGACCATGGTTCAATCCCCAGCACCACATGCTGCACCAGCCCTGCCCTCAGGGCAGGCTGAGCCGGCCATAAAAATAAATAAATAAACAAACAAAAGTTCTGAAACAAGAAAAAAAAAAAGTTCTTTAAAAAAATACTTTAAAAAAATTTTCCTGCTCTATCACTCAAACAAAGACACCAAAAAGAAGTGCAGCTTAGACTTTGGTAGTTGGTTGTCTGGGGCAATGCTATCCATCACTGTCAAGACTCATCAGATCCCATTCAAAGCTCAGTGTCCTGCAGTCTGAAGACTGTTCCACTATGCCGCTAAACACCCTAGGACCAAGGCTAGCAGCTCCCACCGGAAATGGCATGTTGGAATCTAAGGGATTGTTCTCTAGAACCAGTTCAGCCTAGTTCAATTCCAGGGTCTACCTTCTGGCTTGTAGACTTCACAGACATCCTTATGTGCTGTACACATTTCTTATCTCTAAAATGGAGATAATGACTATGCTTACATCCTAGGTGTGAGTGAGGTGAGGCTTGTCAAGTGCTTACAGCAGTGTGCATAGTACACATTCAAGTAAATGCTACCCACCAGAATATAAACTTCATCAAGGGTGTATCTTGGCTTGGGGTTTTTGCAAGGGGAATAATATAATACAGGACACATTTTATAAGATTAGTTTATAAGGGGCCAGGGAGATAGCTCAGTAGATGAGTGCTTGCCTGACAAGTGCAAGGTCCTAAGTTCAATCCCTGGTACTGAAAAAAAAATTATAATCACCGGAAGAATCAATTACAAGAGTACAGGAAACCTGTCCACACACTAAAGATCAAAGAACCCAGCAGACCGCCTGGATCCTAATATCCTGCATGAGTCCAGCTGAAAATTTAGAGCTCATAACCATGCCTCTCACAAGACCAATGGGAGCTGGGCATGGTGGTGCATGCCTGTAATCCCAGCACTTGGGAGGCTGAGGCAAGAGGATCAGTGCGAGTTCGAAACCAGCCTGGGCTACAAAAGTGAGCTTAAGGCCAGCCTGAACTGCATAGTGAGACCCTGTCTCAAAAAGACAAAAATAATATAATATAAAATAAAAGACCAATTGGAGGCCTAGAGCTCACGACAATGTCTCATGCAGCCCCGGTTCACAGATCTGTCCTGGAAAGGCCCAAAGGACAATAGTGGAAGCTAGAAAATTTATGCCAGTGGAATGAAGGATCTGTGCTAGCAGGTTGAGGGATCAGCACTGGAGCCAGGAAGCAATGCTCAAGGTAAAAAGACACAGCTCCCCCAAAAAGTACCATGGCCATTCTTAGCAGCAGTGAGGTCGTGAGCTCCTCCAGTGATGAAGAAATCTGGGTTCCCATCAGGAAAACCAACACAACAAGCTTCTCCAGAAAGCTGAGCAGTGCACCATCTTTCCCTCCAGCACCAAGAAGCAATACTAAAGATGAGGACTAGAACTCCCCCCCAAAATAAACCATAGCCATTATCAGTGACAGTGAGGTCCTGAGCTCCTGAGCTTCTTCCCTGAGAAGAACAACCAAGTTCACCAGGAAAGCCAGCATGCTATGACAAGATCTTCCGGCAGAATAGCCCGAGAGAACAGCAGCTTCCAACAGTTTCTCCAAACAGCTTTGCTAACAGCCTGTCCACAACCTCTCCAGTTCTGCCTCTTCTGCTGCCAGCAATAATCCTCAGGAGGGCCTCCCACATCCAGCACCTTGTTAGTTCAATTCAGCTGAGTGTAACAAGTTGTCCACCAGTTAACAGTGCACTACAAAGGGCAGCATCAGCATTTGTTCACAGCTTTAGCTTTGGACTCTGATATATAGTAGGTATTCAAATATAAATTGAATAGATTGCTAAATCTGTGATACAGTAACATTTCCAGGTCTTCTCTGCCACCCCCACCTCCTCTACCTCTGATGCCTGTGATCGAACCCACAGACTGATGATCTATATCCCCAGATCTAATTTTATTTTGAGACAGTTTCACTAAGTTACCCAGGCTGGGCTTGAACTTGTGGTCTTCCTTCCTCAGCTTACTAGAAATGGTGCTAGAATTATAGGTGTACACTACCATGCCTGGCTTCAGGTCCTTTCTTACTTGATTTTACTCTGACAGTGGATGAAACATCCCTATTTTATTTATTTATTATTTTTTAATGTGTTTGGTACAGGGTTTCACTATGCATCTCAGACTCATAGACTCCTGTTTTCAGCCTCCCCAGTTCTGGATTATAGGCATGTGCAACCATGCACAGACTCCATGGCCTGTTCAGCATGCCTGGGGGTGGGGCCAGCATAGCAGGTGTACTGGGGATCAAACTCTGGTTTCTGTGCTTGCCTAAGAAGGCGCTTAGTCTGCTGAGCTATTTTGCTGGCCCCAAATGAAACATTCCTATAACGATTTATCTTGTTCCAGGTGCTAAACAGTTCACAACATGTTACAAATATGCATGCACTGAATTCCCATACTAACTCTATGAGACAGGTCTGAGTGTTGTGTGGATTTTGTAAATAATGAGATTGATGAATAGAGAAGTTGAGTAGTTTCCAAGGGCTCACACAGGTGGCAAGTGGCAGAGCTCAGATCAGAATCTAGGCTGGTGATGATGACCCTATCAGAGCTTTCAGTGATACCAACATCCCACTGCTGCGCATGCCATAGGTTCGCTGCTAGTGACCCAGGGCACCAGACTTAAGAGTCTATGCCTTAATCTACACTTGTGGCTGCTAATAATTTCTCCCTTATGAAATTCTTACCCTGGTTTCCATGAAGCAACCTTTTTAAGCCTCTGACTTCTCCACTAGTTCTTCCTTCTCATCTCTGAAGTGTTGATATTTTCCAAAACTTCATCAGTAGCTATTATCTTTTTCTTTCTTTTCTTTTCTTTTTTTTTTTTTTTTTTTTTTTTTTTTTTTTTTTTTTTTTTTTTTTTTTTTTTTTGTGCAGGGTCTTACTACTGACTCATAGTGATCGTCCTGCTTGATTCTCCTGAGTGTTAGGATTACAGGCATGCGCCACCACACCAGGTCTTCATCGCTGGCTCAGTGCACTGAAGAGCTGGGCCAGCACAGCAGGCAGGGCCAGGAACTGAACCCTGGCCCCTGCGTTTCCCTAAGCAAGCACTTGATCCTCTGAGCTATACCACCGGCCCTGCGTAGCTATTGTCTTTATTTATCGATTTACTAGTTGACGACTTTTGGTTGCCACCTGTACTCAGATTTCTAAATCCATACTCTGTCCCAGATGTCCTTCGTAAGGTGAAACTTCTGCATCTATTTGCTCACTCGGTCACATTCACACTTGTATAAAGATAAATGGTTTATTTTCCTCTGACAAACATGCAGTTTTCCTATCTAATTCCACATGGTAGAAAGTGGTACCACACCTACCCCATCACTGAAGCTGTAAATCTGGGTCATCTATACCTCAGATCTGTCCCTCTACAGGCAGTCAATATTGGTATCCAATGGATTCACACCTGAAATACTTCTGAATTCTCATAGCCATTTTCCTACGTGAGATTCTTTCACTAGTGCTACACCCTCCTAACTGGTTGCTCTGCCTCTGATCTGTGCCTTCAAGTTTTTTTTTTTTTTCTTCAAATCTTATTACATCACTTTCTCAATTAAAATTCCTTGGTCCTGTGGTTTCCTAGGGAAGAACAGCTGAGCCCCTTGTGTGAAACCAGGCTGGGTCAGGTCTGGGCAAGAAGGCGTCCACTCCTTTTCTTTCACTTCCTTCTCTGATCTGAAGACCTCTTGCTCTAGCAATCACGGGTGCATTGCAGGTAACTGGAGCAGCCTGTGATGCTTTCACAAGGCTGTGCTTTTATAAATTCCTTTTCTGAAATGCTCTTTCTCAGCTCCCTCCCTGATCTGCTAGTTCTCCAACTCTTAGAGGTTCAGAAAAAGTATGAAACAAAATGCTTAACACAAAAAAAGACCACCATTTACTAGATTTTTGGCTTCCTTTTCACAATCCACCCTTTTTCCCTTGTAAAACTGATTTTTGTTCTACTGCAGGAACTACCTCCTGTACAAGCTGCTTTTAGTCTTGTAATCACTATGGATATACATTTATTTTTAAAAGTATAACTCTTCTATTAGATTTCCTGTTGGCAAGGTCAGGGTCTAAACCCTCTTTACCACCTAGTGCCTTGTAAGTAGTAACTATCCAGTAAGGTGCAAATAAATGATATAAGAATGGTTGCAAAGTACTCCTATTACTCAGATTTTTTTAAGGAATTTTTTATTTTATTTTATTATTTTTATTCTTGTTTCAGAACCTTTGTTTGTTTATTCACTCATTTTTATGGCCAGCTCAGCCTGCCCCGAGGGCAGGGCTGGCGCAGCATGTGGTGCCAGGGATTGAACCGCGGTCCCTGCAGCTGCCCAAGCTTTCCCAAGCAGGTGCCTTAGACCACTGAGCCGTCCTGCCGGGCCCCTATTACTCAGATTTTGAGGGGAGCAGATAATACTATTTTGTGTTACAAAAGTAACTTGTTGGACTGTCCAGCTATCTATAAGTGTGGGCCATCACACTGTGTTGCCTCCTTCCTTAAAACAACATTGCATAGCTACTGGCATTCTGGGCTGAGGAAGAAAAAGAGGTCCAGAGAGGTTAGGAAAATTGCCAAGCATCACAGGCTGGTGTGTGGTGGAGCTGAGTACGCCCAAGACTTTTTCACTCCAAATCTTTCACTTTGAGCCTCTCCACTTGACTTCCTCTTTGGTTCTTCAGTAAAACCTTTGGTGTCAGAGCCCTGCTGCATCACTCAATATTACTCTTAGGAAACATTTCAGCCAAGGTTCTCCTCTTGCATAAAACAGCTCCTATTAGCAGACAGTGGGAAACATATAAACCATCATGTCTTCATTTTTAGCCTTGGCCACTTGGAGCCAAATGAAATTCCTGTAGAATTATGTTTTCTCTTTTTTTTTTTTTTTCTTTTTTTAAATTTTATGTATTTATTTTTTTCTTATTTCAGAACCTTTGTTTGTTTATTCACTCATGTTTATGGCCAGCTCAGCTTGCCCCAAGGGCAGGGCTGGCACAGCATGTGGTGCTGGGGATCAAACCTCGGTCCCTACAGCCGCCCAAGCTTTCCTAAGCAGGCGTTTTAGACCACTGAACCATGCTGCCCGGCCCTGTTTTCTCTTTTTCTGAACTCCTAATTTCTTTTTGTTTTTTGGGGGACCAGGGTTCAAACTCATGGCCTTGCACCAGATTTCTTTCAGATTTTATTTTTTTACTGCCCTGTGGGTTTACATTATACTTACATATGACAATGTTATATATGTATATACATACATATATATGTATGTAGTCTTTTGATATGATACCACATATAATGTATAATATATATATATATATATATATATATATATATATATATATATATATGAATTCCTTATCCAAAATGATTGAGACCAGAAAGTTTTTTGTATTTTGCAGCATTTGGATAGCCTTGCTAATCTGAAATGCTCAGAAATCTGAAACTGCTTGAGGATCATGCAAACAGTCAAAAAGTTTCAGCTTTTCAACATTTTAGATTTCTAATTTTCAGGCTAGGGTTACTCACCTTGTATGTTACACATGATCAACATGTCAATATACACTAATATGTAAAACTATATGTGATAGAATACCTAGAGATAAAATATTTCTTTCAAAAATTTGTGTATTTGGTACTGGGGATCACTATTCAGCTCGAACTTGTAGTGATCCTCCTGTTTCAGCCTCCCCAGCACTGGGATTACTGGTGTGTGTCATGACTCCTAGTCTCAGGGGCCAGCTTCATGCACCTGGGGTGGGGCCAGCATAATATGTGGCACCAGGGGAACGCTGCTGTTTGTGCTTGCCTAGGCAGGCATTTAGATCGCTGAGGTATCTCCATGGCCCAAAATAAAATATTTCTAGTTTGTTGTATACATACACACACACAGTAACACTTTCCCTCTTATCTTCAGGGAATTCATTTTAAGGTCTCTAGTAGTTATCCATGCCGGAGAATAGTGCTGAGTCCTATATATACTACGTTTTCCCCCATATATACATGCATACATATACATATATACATACATACATACATATGTACATATATACAAAATTTTAATTCTTTTGCTATCTTAACTAAGAACTTATGGCACTGTGGTCATAGGTTTTGCAGTTTGGGGTGTGGCAATAAAATCAGCATAAATATGTTCCTTTATTCACAACTTCTCAGACAGAAGATTTGTTCTTAACCATGGATCTTAGCAACCTCAGCATGTGGGTTTTTTCCTTGCCTCATTAAGTCAAAAGCTTTCCTCTTTTCACTTAAAGGAAGCACTTTACAGCCTCTCTTTGACATATCTGAATTGCTAACATCAGTATTCTTGCAGTTTGAGGCCATTATTAAATAAAATAGGGGTGCTTGAACACAGCATGGTGACATGATGATAGAGAATGTGACAACCAACATGGCCACTATGTGACCAATGGGGGCAGGGGGCAGGTGCAGGAGACTGTATACATTGTTGATACCCTGGATAAAAGATCAATTTGGATCTTATCACACTACTCAGAATAGTACACAAAAAAAATTTATTAACTGCATTTCTGGAATTTTCCATTTAATATTTTGGATCACAGCTGACTGCTGTGGGTAATTGAAATTGTGAAAATAAAACCATGGATAAAAAAAGATGAATTATGTATGAGTCATGTATGTATGTATATCCATCTTTATTTTTATATGCATATATGGCAAGATACTATATTTAGAAATAAAATCTGAAAGAATTTTGAAACCCAGAAAGAGAGACAAAAGAATTCTTCTTAAAAATTATTACATGAGGGGCCCGGCGGGATGGCTCAGTGGTCTAAAGCGCCTGCTTGGGGAAGCTTGGGCGGCTTCAGGGACCACGGTTCGATCCCCGGCACCACATGCTGCGCCAGCCCTGCCCTTGGGGCGGGCTGAGCCAGCCATAAAAAAATGAGTGAATAAACAAACAAAGGTTCTGAAACAAAAATAAAAATAATAATAAAATTTAAAAATTCTTAAAAAAATAAAAAAATAAAAGTCTGCATCTTAAAAAAAAAAAATTATTACATGAAGCCAGGTGTGCTGGCACATTCCTGTAATCCTAGCATTGGGAAGCTGAGGGAGGAGGGTCACTGAGAGTTTGAGGCCTGTCTGGCTATGAACTGCATAGTGAGACCTTGGCTCAAAATGAAAACTCCTTGAAAATTACCACATGTTTACAGTATATGCTGAACACATCTACTGTGGGAAGGAGGCACCTGTGTCCACTGCCTCTTGGTTCTTTTTCACTCCCTACTCACTCCCCTCCCGGTTCAAGTCTTCGTCCCATTCCCACTTGCAGAAACACTATTTACACTTTTCTATCTTTTCCATCTTCTTTCCCTTCTTCCTTCCCCTTTCCTTCATTTTTTTCTTCCCTCCATTTCTTTTTTTTTACCCTCCATTTCTTGCTCCCCTTCCCAGTTGAAAAAAGATCTCCTTACTATGTGCCATTTTATTTTGCTCTTTATATTTTGAATTTCTCATGTAAGAGAAACTGCACTATTTAAACTTGTATAATTTTTTTCACCTGCTATTACGGTTTCTTTTTTAAATTTTTAAATTTTATTAATTTTATTTATTTATTTTTCTTGTTTCAGAACTTTTGTTTGTTTATTTATTTATTTTTATGGCCAGCTCAGTCTGCCCTGAGGGCAGGGCTGGCGCAGCATGTGGTGCCTGGGATCGAACCGCAGTCCCTGCAGCTACCTAAGCTTTCCTAAGCAGGTGCTTTAGACCACTGAGCCATCCTGCCAGGCCCCAAGCTATTATGGTTTCAAGGTGCATTTAGGAATGCCTCATGTTTATCTCTCTTCCCGGCACAGGAGTTCTCTATTATGAATAAATATCATACATTATCCATTCATGGTTGGTGGGCATATAGGCCATTTCCAAGATTTAGTTAATATAAATTATGCTGCTATAAATATGAATATGCAGAGCTAGATTGGTGAGATGAGCTTTAGGAGGCTTAGATCAATAGCCTCCAACATTACAACTTCACTGGTGGCCCACTGCAATTGCAGAACATTTGACTGTGTATGCATCTGCTTTCTCTTAGTCCAAAGAGAAGAATTTTCTTTTTTTTTTTTTTTCTTTTTTCTTCTTAGCAACATCAATAGGGAGGTGGGTCATGCCCACACACTGTGCTCTGTAGAACTATTGTGAGGACAATATGCAATGTGTCAACTTTTAAAAAAAGAAAAGGAGCCGGGCGTGGTGGCGCACGCCTGTAATCCCAGCACTCGGGAGGCTGAGGCAGGAGGATCAGTGCGAGTTCGAGACCAGCCTGGGCTACAAAAGTGAGCTCAGGACCAGCCTCAACTGCATAGCCAGACCCTGTCTCAAAAAAGACAAATAAATAAATAAATAAATAAATAAATAAATAAATAAAATAAATAAATAAAAAAGAAAAGGGAAAAGAAAAAAAAAGTAATGTTTATTGAAAGTGTTAATACATAATTGTTTGATCAATCTTATATACCTATATCTATTAATCTAAACTGATCTGATAATGAAAATATGTAATATAACCATCGTTAAATTTAAACAATAAAAATATTAAATCATGAAAAAACATGAATATGCATGTATTGCTGCAATATGATTACTTTAACTCTTTTATGAAAATCCCTAGGAAAGTCAAAGATGAGTCAAATTAAATTTGACTAGTTTTACCTTTTTTTTGTGGTACCGGGGATCATACTCATGACCTTGTGCTTGCTAGGTAAGCACTTATTCCACTGAGCTATCTCCCAAGCTCTAGTTTTAGACTTTTTAAGGAATCTCCATACTGATTTCTGTGGTGGTTGTACTAGTTTACATTCTCATTAGCAGTCTAGAAAGGTTCCACTTTTCCTGCAGCCTGGTCAGCATTTATTTTGGAAAGTGGTCATTCTTTTCGGAGTAAGACAGAATCTCAATGTTGCTTTAATTTGTCTTTTTCTAATGGCCAGTGATGCTGAACACTTTTTAATGTACTTATTAGCTCCTTACTCTTCTGAGAAATGCCTATTCATTTGGATTGCCTATTTGGTTAGAAGACAAAATACAGTAATTCTGTCAAGAATTTTATCTTTATGTCTCTAGAAAATAGTTATGCATATTATAAATACATTTAAAAAACAAGCCAATTATTTTGTTCAAATGTACTATAGTCTTTATATTGAAAGAATATAATTAGTATATTTATATTAGTATTAATTAAGAAAAAATCTATAATCAAGTCCATATCTTATTTGCCTGTCTTCTGTCTCTGTGGCTTTCTGTATCGATGGGTTCTGCATCTGGAGATTCAATAAAACAAGATGGAACTGTTTTTTTAAATTGCATCTATACTGAACAAGTAGAGATATTTTCTCATAATTCCCTAAACAATATGTTACAACAACTATTTATAGAATATTTATGTTGTATAGATATTATATATAATCAAGAGATAAAGTATATGGGAGAATATACACAGGTTATATGTAAATATTACTTAACTTTACAGAACAGAATTTTAACCTCTTGGGATTTTGATTCCCATGGGCAGAAACTGAGGACGTGAGGAACAGGCCCTCAAATAAAGCCTTCGTGGATCTTGAAGGCTGTACCAGGGGGCCTGTGGCTTCGCTCAGTTGTTTAAGCAAAAAAGTTCGGGAAAAGCAGTCAGGTGCAGGGCACCGGGGTTTGATGCCCAGCTTGACAAGCCTTACCGGACCCGCCCTTCAGGCATCCTGAGCCAGCCAAATAAGAAAAAGAAAAAAAAATTTCCGAAGGCTATCTGTATTTAGATTCCATGCACATTCTGTCTTCTGTATTATAACAATATGATACAAGAAACATTATAGCCCACCTCTTCTGTCGATAACATCAGCAGGCTTTTCTACTTTGCTTCCGATTCACTTGTTTCTTTCCACTAGGAAATTAGTGACAGTTTGTTGTACACCCTTACACATCTCACATCTCTTTCCTGTTTTCAAGCACTTGTATCCAGAGAATGGAAAAGAGTTTTGCTTCTGTTCTACAGAAATGAATTCATATAACAAACATTTCTTTTCCTTAATTTCTGCAGACTAATAAATATAACTCTCTTTTTTCTTCTCTCTCTCTCTCTCTCTCTCTATATATATATATATATATATATAATATATATATATATGTATGTATGTATGTATGTATTTATTTATTTAGAGACAAAGTCTTACTATGTAGTTCAGGCTGGCCTTACACTTATTATGTAGCAAAGGATGGCCTTGAGCTCACAGAAATCCTCTGCCTCAGCCTTCTGAGTGCTGGGATTACAGGCATCCACCACCACATCTGGAATCTAGCTCATTATTTTTTATTTATTCATTTATTCTTTTTAAAATTACCTTTAATAAGAACTTACAATGTGACAGTCTCAAAACATATTAGTAACACATTCCCAATAATCGATACAATGCAAATTATTGTCATCAATGTAGTTATACAGAGCGCAGTGTGCAGATGTGATAAATTTTCTAATGGTTATTAGTACAATAAATTTCTTCTCTTTGATCTAACAGAAGGCAGTTGTATACATACATAGTCAAATATTCCATAATTTCAGTGGGTTACTGGAGAAACCGGCAATGTTGATTAGAGCCTTTTACAGCTCAGCAAATCTAGCTCATTCTTTCAGCTGCCTAATATTCTAACGGTGAAGATATCACAGTTTTTTTTTTTTTTTAAGATATCACAATTTATTCAGCCATTCCTGTGCTGAACCCTGGCTGCTTCCAGTTCTTTGCCTCTGCATACAATGCTGCAAGAAGCAACTCTAAATGTACAAGTTTTGTACACTAATTCTTTTGTTTCAGTGGGCTACAGTCCCCCAAACAGGAATCATTTATAGAAAGTAGGATGGAGCATGATTTATAAATAAATAGAAGTACACAGTGTAGTGCTACAGATTCAAAGAAATTCAGTGAATGATAATAGTGAGTATATTTGACTATGTGGTTACCTAGCAGCCTTTTGATGAGAAAAGATGTGTTTCCCAGCAACTAGAAAGTATCTATCATGCAATGAGAATTTGTAAGCAAAGAACAAAAGACAAAGCCTGGCCCCACAGCTCCTGAGAATTATTGTTTCAAAGCACATTTCCTGTTGTGCTTGCTGGGCCACCTAGATTAGTAGAGGAAAAGTGTTCTTTGAAATCCTGTTGCTGAACACTGAGTCCCTGACCCTATAAGCTAATCAAGCTTCAATATGCTTTTAATAAACCTGAGTCTTGAAAGCTTTCACCAATTATATTACCTTGATGCTGGTGCCTTAGAGAGCTAGGAAGGTGTCTCTTGAAGACAAGGATATCAGAGTGCATCGCATGAGGGGCCAAACACTAGTCCTTGGCTCTGCCAATTTGTCAGCATTGTGAGAGAGTGAGACTCAAAATCCCCTTGTATAAAATAAAGCTAATAATATTCATGCTTCCTACTTTGTAGTATTATAGTGAGGAACAACGGAATTATGTAAATGAAAGTGCTTTGTAAGAGCTATGTATATTAGCATTGGTAATATTATTCTGATTCGTGGGTAGGCAACTGCTGCGTATCATGGCACCTTTCCTGTTCTCTGTATTGCTGAGAAAGAACATATTACCACTTAAAAGAAGACTGATTTTGTAACAATCATAAAGTGCACAGTAAAAGTGTGGAACAGTCAATAAAGAGACTAGATGTCAGCCATTAAATCTATCTGCATCTATTGTTTAACAGACTTCTATAACTGAAAATATTTACAAAGCTGATCCATTGTAATGTTTTACAGATACTATAAATGAGAATGAAGCAATAAAATATATTTTCCTCTTTCCCTTAAGTTTCTATTTTAAACTCCTGTACAGTGTTAGAGGCAACATCCTGGTGTTCTTTTCCTAGTCTTGGCTGTTGCTCATAAAGTACACATGTGCTTACAGGAATCCAGCTACTCCATGAATGCTTCCTGCCCAACCACTGTTATTTTCTATGACTGAAACACTGAAGGTTTGCTTCTACTACTAGCGAATTCCCCTTGTACAATATGTATATGAAGGTAACGGTAGAAACTATCTGAAACACCTGAGGACTCATTCCGTTAGAAATGTTCACTCATTAGTAGGGCAGAATGCTGGTGGAAGGAGCTCTGGAAATCTCAGTGCCAGTGGAAGATGGGCAGTTAGCTCATTCCAGCTGTTTTTAAAGATATTCTCTCTAACGTGGCTTATTGTTATAGCTTAGGTGATGATGTTTAGCTGTTTCTTCCAATGGAGAAAATAGGATGTTTTTCTAGGATTGAAGTGGTTATGAAGTTCTGCAGAGTCAAATCTAAATAAACGATTACAACTTTCAATATTTGCAACATCAGTGGGAGGAAAAGACACCATGTGTGGGGCACACAACTAAATTAATCAGTGTTAAAGTTTTGCCTTTGAGATAGTTGTGGGAGCATCAGACAGATACCCCAAGAGAATGAAAGCTACAGAGTCCTGGGAGTGATTTCATGTTTCAGTCTTCTGCATGATCTTTAGAAACTATACATCTTTTTAAAGGCTTTCTTGTCCTGTGAAGTGTATCTATTCTTAAGGAAAAATATTTTGGGATTGAAACTATATCTATAAAATCTTTTTTTTTTTCAGTACAGCTGTGTTTTTGAAGAGGTGTGTGTGGGGTGGGGGGTACTGAACACAGGGCCTCATAGATGCTAGTAAAGTATTCTACCACTGAGCCATAGTCTCATCCTTTTTTAATTTTATTTTTTAGGCAGGGGCTTGCTAAATTGTGCAGGCTGGCCTTGAACTTGCAATCCTTCTATCTGGAATTACAGGTACACACTATCATACTGCACCAAAAAAAGATTGTTGTTATTGATCATTTTAAGTTACTTTAATTTTATTTTTATTTGTTTGTTTTGTTTTTTTGGCAGGACTGGGGTTCAAACTCATGACCTTGCACTTGCCAGGCAGATACTTGTGACATGGAGCTATCTCCCCAGTCCCTTTTAAGTTACTTTAGAGGATTCAATGGATTATCATTTATTTATTTATTTATTTTTAATTTATTATTATTATTTTTTTTTTGGTGGGAATGGGGTTCAAACTCATGACCTTGCACTTGCCAGGCAGGCACTTGTGCCATGGAGCTATTTCCCCAGGCCCCTCAATGGGTTATCATTTAAAAGTGAGCAGATAATATCAAAATAGAGAAAATAAAAATATTGGGAAATACTGCATATTTTCCTATTTACTATACCTGAGGAGAAATGTAACATATTTAAGGGTCATTTCTTTTAAAGAAAAATTTATCTCATAAAGTATGTAAATTATAATAGCAATTATATTTATTATTAAAAGGCTTTTTGATTTTCAAAATATGTAGATTTTTTGTCAGAAAATATCAACTCCAAGCTAAGTCAAAGATATTTGATACTCAGAAAGCCAGTGGTGATAAGCTCAAGTACCTATGCTATAGTGTAATAGCATCACAAATCTTTTCTGCTGGAAGGTTAAGAATGTAAGTTAACAAAATGTGTAGATTTTTTAAAAACAGTAATGATGCATATTATTCAATATTCAGGAAATTTTATCCATCCACCACAAAGGCAAAATATTCCTGTGTCACATGTGGAATTAAAATTTGAGTTTCTGCGCAATTTAATGAAATCCTGACTCAATAAATTTTAAGAAGCCTGGGGACTTTAGTTCAATGGCACAGTACTTATCTGGCATGCACAGGTGCTGACAGAAAATAAAAGCAATTATTGAGAAAGGGAGGCTGTTAATTATCTTATAGTTTTTACCATATTATAAATATGGTATAAATATCATATTATCTCCCTAGTGTGAAGAAGCTGAAAGAATAAATAAGATCCAAAATGTACAATAAATATTATAAAATGGGAAGAAACTTTAAAAGAAACTGAGATAGTGGAATGGAGAAAAGAAAGAGAAAAGCAATATATGTACATGTAGATATATAATTCATATATTATATATAAAAGATAATTAAGATAGTTATAGCATTGATTTCTCTTAAATCAAAAGAAGGACTTGTTCTAATATTGTTTGGTCGGTTGTCTTGTACTCTAAGTAACTAATTTGAAAATAATAATGCACAGTGTATTAACCATTGTTACCCTATTATCTTGTTTTGAAATTTTTGTCTTTCTCTTTAAAAGAATCATCTTATAGTTTTTACCTGAATTAGAGAAAAATAATTTTTTTAACTCACTGTACTGAGTAGTTCTTGACAAAGTTTACTTAGAAGATAAGATTGAGCTTTGGAACATCAGTATACTAGTTTTATTTACTTATTTTTTAATATACATAGTTTTAAGAAATGAGCGTATTTGAACTTTGTAAAGTTTAGAGCAAAAATGGAATTTTTGATTGTTTACCACACTTCATCTATCTTTCTCATTATACAAATGCAAGTACTATAATAGTTTTAGCTTCTGAAATCACATAGATAATATTTATTATTTAAAAAAAAGATAATATATATTATTTTAAATTTATCCTTTTAGTGTTTTAGATTAGGTGTTTTATTTTTCCTTTTTCTTTTGTGGTGCTAGAGATCACAGCTAGGGCAAACACTGAGTTACACCATCAACCTTTGTTTTATTTATTTATTTTTTCTTGTTTTAGAACTTTTGTTTGTTTATTTATTTTTATGGCCAGCTCAGCCTGCCCTGAGGGCAGGGCTGGTGCAGCATGTGGTGCCGGGGATCGAACCACAGTCCCTGCAGCTGCCTAAGCTTTCCTAAGCAGGCACTTTAGACCACTGAGCCATCCTGTCAGGCCCTCAACTTTTGTTTTATACTTTAATTATTTTTCAGGTTTTACTCCACTGAAGATTGTAACAAATACATTCTAGTTGCTACAGCCTAAAACAGTGCTTAAAAATGTTTATGCTTAGTGCCATTTCTGTGATTACTTTGATGATATTTTGTGAGTCTGATTTTTTCATTACCCAGCTCTATATTTTTCAGAGATGAATATACTGATTTTCCTAATTACTAGTCTCTGTACTTGAGATGGTGTATTTATTTTCTATTTCTAAAGAACTGAATAGCACAGCCTCTGTAAGTGATGGGCTGCTATGTTATCATATAAATGCTCAAGGCACAGCTTCTAATGTTGAAAAACAGGAAAATAAATTGACCTTGATGAAATGTGTCTTCTTTTGTCTGTTCCCAGGAAAGTTTATTTCAGGTATTTCTACTGCTGAAATGATTAGCGTTAACAGCTTTTCCCCTCCATTTTATTTTACAGGGTCTCTTCATCTTTCTGATATATGGGGTGTACAACACAGAGGCAAGTCTGCTTGGAGTATCTCAAGGATGACAGAGTGAATGAGAGAAATGACAGGTTTCTTATCTTGATAACTGAGGAACAAAGTTGGCTTTTCATATGAGTGCCCTACTGCCCTTCATGCTTGGACTAACTTATATGCATCTTAACTTACTATTAAACACTGACACCCTGAATAAAGGAACAGCCTCATTTCTCACAGGCACTGACTAATATTTTACTACTGCCTGAAGTTTTGAATTTGCAGTCTTTAATACTTAGCTATACTTGACATTAGAGTTTCAGTTTAAATGGTGAAATACTTATATATAGCTGCATGGAGTTAGAAAAGTACAATTTTCTCTTATCTTAAAAATGCTCAATAAATATTTTCTGTTAACTTCCTCAGGCAGGCTCTGAGAGGCCTAAATGCTAGTAAATAACCTTTATGGTTTCAATTGTGAAGCATCTCAGAGGTTATTAATTATGAGAAGTTATTTACTTAGAGAAATAGTATGAGAAAATGGACATGCAATTTCATTTAAAAATATGCTATGCAAGTTATTGACATAGTCTTATTCATTAATTGAAACATTTTGTAATTTATAAATATCTGTAGGAAAGTTTCTGGTTTAGATTTGTGTGCTTAGTACGAAAACCAGCACCTTGTCTACATTAAGCACTGAATAAACAAAAACTTGTTTGGTTTTGTTGACGCTACTTTGCAAGGTTTTATTTTTACAACTTTCCCTTGATAGAAAAATTTATAAGGAAAGAATGGGTTCTAGTAGAGATTCTACAAGGGCCTGGTCAGTTTTTCACAAATAATTTAAGAGGCAGCAATACAACGGTGGCCAACCAACTCATTAGCCAGCCTGGGAAGGTATGTGGGCATTTAAACAGCATCTGAGGATGATGAAGTGTTGTGTGGGCGTGTTTTACAAGTCTACTGCACCTGGATCACACGCGGTTTCCCTATCCAGTAGCCTTCAGGTAGGTTGGCAGTTGGACAATTTTTTTTTCCTCTTTTTTGCAACGGTACCTTTCTTGCGGTTTCAAAGTGAGTTCCTTCTCTGAATGCAAAAGATATGCATTCTTAGTGTTCCCAGGCTAAAAAGAATAACAAAAGTATCTATAATGCTATAATGCTGAGCATTTTAACTTTCATTCTTTTAGATAGAAATAAAAGTGCCCTAAATTTAGATCCACTTGTGAGATTAGGGTTTCATTTAACACCTGGATTGCAACCCCTAAAGTGAAGAAGGTCCCAGCGTGCAACCCTTAGTTTCCCTTATCTCCTCCAACCCCTTCCTCTGCAGCTTTCATGCCACGCAGCAATACGGTCTCCATTCCCCCGGCCCCGACCCACTTCCCGCCCCTTGGGTCACATCTGAGCAGCTCTCCCCTAGAAGCCGTCGACTACTTTCATCTCCTCGGTGCAAGCCACCAATCACATCTATTCTCCTCGGAAGCCCCTGTTCTGTACTGTTCCAAATCCCCGCCCCACCAACCCTAGACGCCCCCCCGCAACTCCGCCCAACGGCCCGTGTGATTGACAGGCAGGCCGGGCGGAAACTGCGGCGCAGGCGCCTTGACTTCTCCGAGCTCCCTCTGGCCAGGTCGAAGAGTTCCCAGCAGACACCGCGCCGCGGCTGCGCAGTTGAGGGGAGGCTTTTAATTCCATTGTGGAGAGGACGGCGTTATTTTTATTAACTGGAGGCGACGGCGGCGACGGCGGCGGCGAGACCCGTAAGTGTTGCCGGCGGGTCTGGAAGGGAGAGAGCGAGGCCCAGGGAAGACTTGCGCGGCCCTGTGTGCCGGTGCCGGAGGCGACGGGGCTGGGAATTAGTGCTGGGCGCGTTGCGGTCTGGGCGGCGGCGCGGCGGGGTCCTGAGCGCTGCCGTGGTCCCGGCCCGGGCCCCGGTTCCACCACCTAGCCTCGCTCTTCCCTCTTTCCCCTCCTCTCCTCAGCCAGGCCTCCTCCGGGGTATGAAAATCGGCAGCGGGTTCCTGAGTGGCGGCGGCGGTACCGGCAGTAGCGGTGGTAGCGGCCCCGGCTGCAGCAGTAGCGGCCCCGGCAGCGGCGGCGGCAGGAGAGCCGAGATGGAGCCCACCTTCCCCCAGGGTATGGTTATGTTCAACCATCGGCTTCCCCCGGTCACCAGCTTCACCCGGCCTGCGGGGTCGGCCGCCCCTCCCCCGCAGTGCGTGTTATCCTCCTCTACCTCTGCAGCCCCGGCCGCTGAGCCCCCCCCTCTGCCAGCCCCGGACATGACTTTCAAGAAGGAGCCGGCGGCGTCCGCCGCGGCCTTCCCTTCTCAGAGGACCTCCTGGGGATTCTTGCAGTCTTTGGTTAGCATTAAACAGGAGAAACCCACAGATCCTGAGGAGCAGCAGTCCCACCACCACCATCACCACCACCAGTATGGGGGGCTGTTCGCTGGGGCTGAAGAAAGATCTCCAGGCCTAGGAGGCGGGGAAGGGGGGAGCCACGGCGTCATCCAGGACCTCAGTATTCTCCACCAGCATGTCCAACAGCAACCAACCCAGCACCACCGTGATGTATTACTGAGCAGCAGTAGCAGGACTGATGACCATGGCAGTGAGGAGCCAAAGCAGGACACTAATGTCAAGAAGGCAAAGAGGCCAAAGCCAGAATCTCAGGGAATCAAAGCCAAGAGGAAGCCAAGTGCATCTTCCAAACCTTCTTTGGTTGGAGATGGAGAAGGTGCCATCCTCTCCCCAAGTCAGAAACCTCATATCTGTGATCACTGTAGTGCTGCTTTCCGAAGCTCCTATCACCTGCGGAGACATGTTCTTATTCATACAGGAGAAAGACCTTTCCAATGCAGCCAATGCAGTATGGGTTTCATTCAGAAATACCTACTGCAGAGACATGAAAAAATTCATAGTAGAGAGAAGCCCTTTGGATGTGATCAGTGCAGCATGAAGTTTATTCAGAAGTACCATATGGAGAGACACAAGAGGACACATAGTGGAGAAAAGCCATATAAGTGTGACACTTGCCAACAGTATTTTTCACGGACTGATAGATTGTTGAAGCACAGGCGCACATGTGGTGAAGCCATAGCGAAAGGATCCGCTAGTGCAGAACCTGGGTCATCAAACCATAACAATATGGGAAATCTGGCTGCATTGTCTCAGGGAAATACAAGTTCTTCAAGGAGAAAATCGAAGTCAAAAAATGTAGCTATTGAAAATAAGGAACAGAAGACTGGTAAAACGAATGAATCACAAATTTCAAATAATATAAACATGCAGAGTTACTCAGTAGAAATGCCTACTGTATCTTCCAGTGGAGGCATGATTGGCACTGGTATGGATGAGTTGCAGAAAAGAGTGCCAAAATTGATCTTCAAGAAAGGAAGCAGAAAGAATACAGATAAAAACTACCTTAATTTTGTGTCACCATTACCAGACATAGTTGGACAGAAATCCTTGTCTGGGAAGCCAAGTGGCTCACTAGGTATAGTATCAAATAATAGCGTGGAGACCATTAGTCTTCTCCAAAATACAAGTGGCAAACAAGGTCAAATAAGTAGTAATTATGATGATGCCATGCAGTTTTCAAAGAAAAGAAGATATTTACCAACTGCCAGCAGCAACAGTGCCTTTTCTATAAATGTGGGACATATGGTCTCCCAACAGTCTGTCATCCAGTCTGCAGGTGTCAGTGTTTTGGACAATGAGGCACCATTGTCACTTATTGACTCCTCAGCTCTCAATGCTGAAATTAAGTCTTGTCATGACAAGTCTGGAATTCCTGATGAGGTTTTACAAAGTATTTTGGATCAATACTCCAACAAATCAGAAAGCCAGAAAGAAGATCCTTTCAATATAACAGAGCCACGAGTGGATTTACACACCTCAGGAGAGCACTCAGAATTGGTTCAAGAAGAAAATCTAAGCCCTGGCACCCAAACACCTTCAAATGATAAAACAAATGTGTTGCAAGAATACTCCAAATACCTCCAACAGGCTTTTGAAAAATCCACTAATGCAGGTTTTACTCTTGGACCTGGTTTCCAATTTGTTAGTTTGTCTTCACCTCTCCACAACCACACTTTATTTCCAGAAAAACAAATATACACTACATCTCCTTTGGAGTGTGGTTTCGGCCAATCTGTTACCTCAGTGTTGCCATCTTCATTGCCAAAGCCTCCTTTTGGGATGTTGTTTGGATCTCAGCCAGGTCTTTATTTATCTGCTTTGGATGCTACACATCAGCAGTTGACACCTTCCCAGGAGCTGGATGATCTGATAGATTCTCAGAAGAACTTAGAGACTTCGTCAGCCTTCCAGTCTTCATCTCAAAAATTGACTAGCCAGAAGGAACAACAGAAGAACTTAGAGTCCTCAGCAAGCTTTCAGATTCCATCTCAGGAGTTAGCTAGCCAGATAGATCCTCAGAAAGACATAGAGCCTAGAACAACATACCAGATTGAGAACTTTGCACAAGCATTTGGTTCTCAGTTTAAGTCGGGCAGCAGGGTGCCAATGACTTTTATCACTAACTCTAATGGAGAAGTGGACCATAGAATAAGGACTTCAGTGTCAGATTTCTCAGGGTATACAAATATGATGTCTGATGTAAGTGAGCCATGTAGTACAAGAGTAAAAACACCTACCAGCCAGAGTTACAGGTAAGGTCCCAAAGTGACCAGGCTGGGGGTCTTCTAATGTAATTTTGTTTTATTTTGAGAACACTGCCATTGGAATGTTTCTACACGATCCTATTGAGAATAATGTAATGCCCTTTCAATGCAACTTTTCATATTTAGTTTATTTTGTTAGCGTGATTTTAGCTCTGTTTGTATTATGATTTTTAATTCAAATCAATAGTTTAAAAATAGTTTGACATTCAAAGTGACAATGTTTAGCAATCAAATTTACATGTATAGATCGTCAGGGAATAGCCCAAAAGTTTTAAATGAAAAGAAAAAAAAAAAAAAAAAAAAAAAAAAAAAAAAAAAAAAAAAAAAA
>PVJA010015455.1:0-15832 GCA_004027025.1 Myocastor coypus | reverse complement strand
TCGGATTGTTCTTTCTAGGCTGGTATACACATTTCATCAAGAGATTGAAAACATTTCAAATTGCTATCTCATATCTGGGCTGGTCCAAAATTCTAAGATTGTTGGCTACCTATATTTTGTTGCAGCTTTTAAATGTACTCTGAACTTCCAAACCACATTCATTCCAGCTGGTAGAACAAATATTCTTGGATCTTAGATCAAAGCCTGGAATGATAGCTTTAATAAAAGAAGAAAGAAGCACCCTCTCTTTAGACTAGCTGTAACAAGGCTGTAATTCCATTAAGTGATTCTATTGTTACTAGTACAGTGTTCAAGCCCAAGTGATTGGGATTCTAGTATTGGAATCACATAATTCATTGAAATTTGGAGTATGCATAGTTTCTTATATATGGTCCCCAAAATGTTCTTTTGTCCGTTCTATTAAGTATCAACATCACTTCGGGGTTTTGATTCTAAATTTGTCTTAAGAGTTCTAGGCCTCTTTTGTTCTCTCTTCTCCCTATCCTAGTTTCAGTTTTAGCATGATTTACATTTCCAGTAGATAATTGATTATGCATTTTATGTGTTTGGCATCCAAATAATAATAGGGTAAACATCCCCAACCTCTTTTAAATTTTTTTAAAAATAACCCCATATAGGTATCCTTGTGTAATGAAAGTCCGTAAACTCGGAACTATACTAAGAGGGGTGTAATTCCACCTGGTGACATAGCTAATGTAAGGGATAAGAGTATATTTAGTAATGGCATCGGAACCTCTTTGTGAAATTGCAGCCTTTAATGTACATTTTGGTGGGGTGTATTACTCAGTATTGTACAGGGGTCTTGTAAAGTCATCAAAACCTGCTATGAATGCTAATTGCCATTTGAAGCTACTGATAGCCAGTGGCTCTGCTCTAAACCACTTTTTAGCAATTGTATTTTTTTCTGATTATATTTTTTTTTAATGTACTTTGATGTTTATGCTGATGAGTTTTTTTATGTACTTTTGGTGATGTTTCAGTCTTATGTACTCTTCTGATGTCAGAAAAGTACCACTGGTTGTTTGCAGTCTTATTGTGTAATCAGCCTACCACAGGCTTCCATGTATAATAAAGTAATTAATATTGTGCAAGTGTAAAACACTTCTGTTATAAAAGCAGTGTTTGGAAAATAAGAAATTATTAAAAATGGTTACAAAATACTAGTTAATTTCCTTTCCCCACTTTTCTCCCTTTAGCTTTAGCAGCTACTGGGGCACCAACTTGTCACTGAAAGATTTTTAGAAAATGTGTTTAATCCTCTTAAATACACTCAATACTAAAATGTTTGTATTTTTATTTTTAGTAAATGCGGTAAGTTTCATTGGGTACAGAGTACAAGCTGTAATTAAAGAATGGAAAGGACCTTTACCACTGTATCTCTTACGCTGTATGATTTTTCTCCAATTTTTTGTTTTATACAGATTTTGAATTTCTTTAACTTTTATTGTGTGTACTGAATACTGCATATGTATTATTCTGATTGTTTGCTCTAGTTTACTACCAATAAAAGTCCTGTTAATCACAAAATTGAAGAAAGGAGATATCACTTTATCAGTTACTATTTGAGGATTTTCCATGAACTCATTTCCTAAAATATATTAGTAGTATAACCCACAATGTAGGAGGTTGCATTTTTGTTGTATTTTCTTTAAGTGGGGTGTGTGTGTGTGTGTGTGTGTGTGTGTGTGTGTGTGTGTGTGTGTTTGGGTTTACTTTATTTGGGAATAATCTGAATATTTTGTATTTGAGGCATACAGTGTAAAGATTAATAATTTGGTTTTTTTTGTTTTTTTGTTTTTTTTTTGCAGGACCGGGGTTCAAACTCACAACCTTGCACTTGTCTAGCAGGCACTTGTGCCTTGGAGCTATCTCCCCAGCCCCCTAAAGATTAATAATTTGAAATTCTCTTTTTTTTTCTCTCTCTCTGTGGGACCAGAGTTTGAACTCACGACCTTGCACTTGCTGGGCATGTACTTGTGCCAAGGAGCTATCTCCCCAGCCCCTAGTAATTTAATATTCTACATGTTAGAGTAGGTCTTGAGTGGGTTAGGCATTCTAAATAGTCCTGTAGAGACACTGTTTACTGAGACTTAAGTTGCATTTCGTTTATTTTTTGTTTAGAGATACATCCTTTTATGCTTCAGGTTTAAAAAGACCATATAACACATAAAAATGGTCTTAAATATTTTTAGTAAAGGAAAAGTTTTTTAAATCATAGTGAACAATGTTAAATTGACAGTATAGGTGTTAGGAAAGGGGTAAACTAAACTGTCAGCATTGAAATACAAGCTGTTGGAAAGTAAATACAGTAACATAAAGATGGAGAAAAATTGTAGATTATGAGAACTTCTGCTTTGAAATCTAGTGGCTACAAGTGTTGAGGGATTAGGAATAAATATTTTAAAGGGTAGATAGGTCTTTCATTGCTTTTTTAATGTGTGATAGTGTTGTAGGGAAATGATAAAGCAATTTATATTAAGCATAAGCATCGGCCCATATAATTGGGAATTTAGATTAACTTAGTTTGCCACAGTTACTCCCTAGATTTATTGTCTTAAACTCTTAATTGCTTTATTTTTTTTGTGTATGGCCAGCTCAGCCCACCCCATGTGTGGATCTGGCACAGCATATGGTCCAGGGATCCAATAGTGGTGCCTGTGCACTTGCCTAAGCAGGTGTTCATAGCTCTGAACTATTTTGCCAGCCCTTAAATTCATTGCTAAGCAGAATGTAGACTGATTTTTTAAAAATGTCTATGTATCAATTTATTTACTTACTAGTTTTCTTAAGGCAGGATCTAATGTAGCCCAGGCTGGCCTTGAACTTACTTATTTACTTATTTTTGTATTTTAGGGAAGGGTCTACAGGGTGTTCAGGGTCTTACTACTAGATCAGACTCGCAGTGATCCAACTGTTTACAGCCTTCCAAGAGCTGGGATTACAGGTGTACACCACCATGCCTAGTCTCAATTGCCATCTCAGTGTGCCCCAGGGGTGGGGCCTGCACAGCAGGCCCAGGAATCGAGCCCATAGCCACTGAGCCTGCTTGCAGGCACTTTAATCTGATGAGTTATTTGGCTAGCCCTTGTTTTGTTTTATTGAGACAAGTCTGTGCAATTCTGGCTGATCTTGAGCTCACTTTGTAGCCCCAGCTGATCTCGAACTTGCAGTGATCTTCCTGCCTCAGCCTCCCAAGTGCTGGGATTATAGGTTTATGCTACCATACCTGATAATCGAACTTGTGATGATCCTTTTGCTTGAGTCTTCCTAGTGCTGGCTATATAGGCATATGACACCATGCCTGTATTAAAATCCAACTCTTGATTTCTGTGTACAGATTTTTATTTAGATTTGCTGTATCATTTTTTTTTCTCCTGCCTTTTTTTCTTTTACAAAATGTCTACATCTGTTATTTGAAAATGACAGTTTTTAGGTTTTAAAACACTATGAAGTAAGAAACTGCTTTGGATTTCCATTGTGCTACTCTAAATTCAGAATGACTGTCTTCATTTATTTATTTATTTATTTATTTATTTATTTATTTATTTAGGCTTTTTGAGACAGGGTCTCACTGTGCAGTTCAGGCTGGCTTTGAGCTCACTTTTGTAGCCCAGGCTGGTCTCGAACTCGCAACTTTCCTCCTGCCTCAGCCTCCCAAGTGCTGGGATTACAGGCGTGAGCCACCATGCCCGGCTCGACTGTCTTCATTTAGAAATTGCTGGTCAGTAATTTGTGGAGTAGTTTATTAGGGGAGCAGATCAATGTGGAAAACTTGTACTTGAGAGCTTTCAATTTAAGAGGAATTACAGTGCCACAAATATTTTTTTTTACCTCAAATTTAGTTTTCTATAGTACATTAATCAGATGAGATAAATATTATTTGTCATTTTTTAGTTGTCTTTAGTAGCATTTAAGCCTGAATCAGGGTGAGTTTATGGCCTCCCCTTGTGAAAATGAACAATCCTTGGGTTTCAAATTAATAGATTCTTGTTAAGCAGGACTTCCTTTAAAAAAGGTGTGAACTTTAGAGTTCTGTTTTTAAAAGTTAAAGCATCTGAAGACTTATCATTTTCTTAATTTAGTGGTCTTCATGTTTTCCATGATACATAATGATAGGTTTTCATTTTTTCAATGTGATGCAAGACTCTTAGTGCTCTGATATGTTGCACATGCATCATGTTGCAGGAGTGTTGTATCAGTAATATTCTATGGCTCTCTATTTTTTTTTTAAGAATTTTTTATTTTATTTATTTTGTTTTTGTTTCAGAACCTTTGTTTATTCACTCATTTTTATGGCCGGCTCAGCCTGCCCTCAGAGCAGGGCTGGCGCAGCATGTGGTGCCCGGGATCGAACCACGGTCCCTGCAGCTGCCCAAGCTTTCCCAAGCAGGCTCTTTAGACCACTGAGCCATCCCGCCAGGCCTCAATAGCTCTCTATTTAAAAAGAGATTTGTCGTGGTTTGCTAATTAATTGGCTTATATCCTGAGAAGAAAAATGTATTTATGGTACATTTTGAAGGAAATTGTGTTCTGCTCATTACATTTTCATGTACTGAATAATTTATTTAAAGTGAACATTAAGGGAGCATGTGGGTTAGCTTAGTTTAAGCGCTTGCTTGGGAAAACTCAAGTCAGGTGCGGTGGACCACGGTTCAATCCCCAGCTCCACATGCCATACCAGACCCACCCTTAAGGCTGCCTGAGCCAGCCAAAACAAAACAAAACAAAAATCCTTCCAAACTGAACAGTAGCATGAAGACAGAATCTTGGAATTCTGTGGTTTTCCTCTATCTATCTATCTATCTATCTATCTATCTATCTATCTATCTATCTATCTATCTATCTATCTATGTATCTATCTATTTATTTATTGTTTCAGAACTTTCGTTTATTTTTATGGCCGGCTCAGCCCACCCTGAGGGCAGGGCTGGTACAGCATGTGGTGCCGGGGATCAAACCGTGGTCCCTGCAGCTGCCCAAGATTTCCTAAGCAGGCGCTTTAGACCACTGAGCCATCCTGCTGGGCCCCTGTTTTCCTCTTTTATCAAAAAAAAATTAAAAATTCGCTGTGAGAACGTTTCTAAAGAGATTATTACTGGTAAGAGAGCTTATACTTCTAAAATTATTTCTGCTTTTCTTGAATTTTTTTAAAGTATTGGCTATACCTGAATGTAGATTCTACCTAAATTCTTTTTTTTTTTGGTGGGACTGGGGTTCAAACTCACAACCTTGCACTTGCCAGGCAGGCACTTGTGCCACGGAGCTATCTCCCCAGCCCCTCTACCTAAATTCTTAAACTTGGGATCATGCTAAGAAATACTACGTAACATTTGCGGGAGTCAGAGATTCTTGAGGCACTTGATACAGTCAGTGTCTATTTAAATTCCTACATTAGCAGAAGAAATACATCTACATAAGTACAGATCAGTCTACTCATAGATGTTGGAAGAAAATTTTTTTCCTGTGGACTCAGGTTAAGAATCCCTTCCTGAGCTAGATGTGTTGATGCATGCCTATAATCCCAGAATTCTAGAAGGGTGAGGGATCCTGGACAGCAAAGATTTAGCAAGACAGTATGTCAAAAAAATATGAACGGGCTTAATGTGAAAGTCCTGGGTTCAGCTGTACTACCACAAAATAAAAACAACCCCTGAACTTTCCTTTGAAGGCTGCCCAAATATGGAAAATGTATTGTGCAGTTAAAAGAATTTCTAAAATATAATTAAATCCTCGAATTACTTTAAAATTTATGAGCATTTTAGCATTTTCCATATACATTTAGATTACATAAGGCCATAGAATCTTATAAATGGGTTAAATGATTGAATCAAATTTATAGTTTGCACTATTTCATCTGAAGACTAGAGCTGCTAGATTTGACAATACAGTATTTTCCGTAAAGGGTTAATACTTGTAATTAGCTAACTACTGAAGGGCTTTCTTTCTTACACAGAATGAAAGAAAATGCATAACCATTCTATGTACATCCTTTTACATGGAGGGTAGTAATACTGAGCTTTTTCAAACATTAAAACTAAATATAGCCTGAGTGTGACTGACTAGGTGGAAGTGTGCTGTGCAACATAAGACTTGAAAAGCAACCTGTGTATTGAAACAGGTAACAAGACGTGTACATAGCTAGAGAAAAACTTACTTCAAAGGAAAAAGATTTGTTCTCCGTAGTTGTAGAGAATAAAAGAATGACTGGGGGTTGCATATTAAGGAAGCTAAGGGATATCTCAATGCAACAGAAAAGTTTTGAAAGAAAAAAGATAAAAAGTTTGCACCAGTATTAATAGTGGTCTTGAAAAATTTAAAGTGTAAAGGCCCTCTTTGGTTGAAAAACTGTCGTTACTGTGTCATTCTTTCAGTTCAGACTTACTTTGGTACTTTGGTTTGTTATGAACTTTAGTACTATTGTGGAATAATTAATAAATAACTGTTAACAGACAACTGTGGTGAACTTCTGTTTACATTCTCAGTCTAGGAAAAAGTGGCTAATCTTTGTGTTTATATGTTAAAATTTTTCTTTAGTAACTCATAAAATTACACTGCTTCATTTGGTTGGTGAAGAATTTAATTTTGTTTTTCTTGCCAATCAATGTGTGATCAAGTGAATATGCACCCATCTTAGGAAGTAACACAAAAGCTTTTAATTCACATCCATTTACCAAAAGAGAAATTTACAAGTATAATGTTTAAAGGCTTATTGTGTTGACAGTGAAAAAGTGTGAATTTTTTTTTAAAGTTGGGAAAATGTTATAAAACCTTCATTATTTTTCAAAATTTGCCTTAAAGGTTTTCAACTTTAACTGGTGACTAGCTCATTAGTATATTTTATTTTAGATTATTTGTTGGGAAATTAAAGTTTTAAGTGAGAGCTAACATCTTCATCTTTGGTTTCTGGAAGTGACATTTTCAGACTTAATTTTTAAAGAGTGGATTGCAAAATTAACATCATCAGCAGTATAACGATGTTATGTTTTGTTCGGCATAAGCTAGGCTCCTCCAACAGGGAAGCCAAGTGTAAACATTTGAGAGTTCCTTTTGAGTGGATGAGAACTGTAAATAAGTATCATGGGTTTTCATGAATAGAAAATCCATGACCCCTGATCATTTAATGGTGGAGCTGGCTAGGTTTGCAGTTTTTAATTTTGTGGCCCAAAACAAAAATGAGTAATAAGCGTTAGAAAGCTGATTGGAAAGAAACAAAGTTTTTGCAAGTTGAAAAAGTATAAAAAATTGTGAGATTGCTAATATCTTGTTGATCTGGTATGAAAATTTTGTTGAGCACATTAAAAGCTGAACAAGGTTCATTGTACTGCACAAATGCATTGAAAGGTTTTTAAAAATTGTCCTTGTCTGATTACTACTTTTGTTCTAAGTAGCCATTCAATGAATATCTTTAAATTATGTTACTGTATTAAGGATTATGCTGTTAGTTTGATAAATTACCAAGGAATTTTAGTGTTTGAGAGTTGAGGGACAGCTGCAGAACTCTAAATGTTTCAATTTTGTGGGGGAAGTTCATTAAGATACACAAATTTTTTATACTCAGTCATATTTGGAATGTTTACTTATTTATTTTTAAAGTGTTTACATTGAATATTAGGCAAGTGCTTATTCTACTGAGCTATCTCCCCAGGCCTTTATTTGACTAATTCTTAAAGGTTTTTTGTTTGTTTGTTTGTTTGTTTTTGCAGTACCAGGGATTGAATTTAGAACCGTGTGCTTGCCAGGCAAGTGCTTATTCTACTGAGCTATATCTCACTGGCCCTTAAAGCTTTGATTTAGAAAATTTACAAAGTAACCCAAAATCATTTCATGTTGGTTATTTAAATTGCCTCCTTTTTTAAGTAAGAAGTTAGGTTATGTGTACACTTAACATAGATGGTAGGGCTGGCAAGATGGCTCAGCAGTCTAAAGTGACTGCTTAGGGCTGGGCGTGGTGGCTCACGCCTGTAATCCCAGCACTCGGGAGGCTGAGGCAGGAGGATTGGTGCGAGTTTGAGACCAGCCTGGGCTACAAAAGTGAGCTCAAGGCCAGCCTCAACTGCATAGCAGGACCCTGTCTCAAAAAGACAATAAATAAATAAATAAATAAATAAATAAATAAATAAAAATAAAGTGACTGCTTAGGCAACCACGGGGGGGGGGACCACTGTTCAATCCCTAGCACCACATGCTGCACCAGCCCCACCCCCCAGGGCAGACTAAGCCAGCCATAATATAAAAGAGAACAACAACAAAAAACATAGATGATAGGGGCCAGGGAAATAGCTCAGTAGAATAAGCGCTTGCTTGGCAAGTGCAAGAGCCTGAGTTCAATCCTTGGTCCCGGGGGAAAAAAAAAAACAAAACGAAACATAGATGATAACCTCTCCGAAGGAATATACAAACCTATAAATAAACATGGTATAAAAGCCAATCTATTAAAAGTGTGACAGATTTATCTCTGAAAGGGAAAGAAAGACTTGTGTTAGCCAGAGTTAAAAAAACAAAAATATTCAGAAGAGATTAGTATTAAAGAGCATGTGTACTAGTGACTACTTGAAAGACCTTTAAGATTTGAATGAGATACATTCAGAAGCTAATAATAATGAAAAACTGATAGTGTTCCTAAATACTGGTGAATGTATTTAAAGGCAGAATTCAAATGTGCTTTGGGAATGTTGCTGGAGTGACCTAGTAAAATGAATAGAACTTTATGGTTTTTCATTTTGTTCACTCTGATTTTATTAAAAATTTAAACCAGGAGCTGGGGAGATAGCTCCATGCACAAGTGCCTGCCTGGTAAGTGCAAGGTTGTGAGTTCGAAGCCCAATCACACACACACACACACACACACACACACACACACACACAAATAATAAATAAACTAATTTGATATTCAGAAAGGAGAGACAAGGAGTGTGTGTGTGTGTGTGTGTGTGTGTGTGTGTGTGTCTGTCTGTCTGTCTGTTTTGAAGTAGAGTCTAGCTATGTCCTTGAGACTGGGCTTGAACTTCATATGTAATCTGTGCTGGCCACCAACTCCTGGCACCTTCTACATCAGCCTGTCAAGGGCTGGCACTACAGGCATGCTACACTATGCCCAGTAAGAGAAAGGAATATTAATGGACGTAATGGTATTTTTACCAGTAACGTATGTGTGCTATATAAAAGAGAAAAGGTAGTACTTAGGGAAATGTGAGAAAAAGGAATGCCTTCCTTAACATTTTATTTCTAATAAGAACATTAAAGGTTCTTCTCTTGAAACTTGAAAGTTTGAATTACTGTAATTCAGTATACACAAGTATATTAATATGAATAGTTTATTCTAACAAAAGATAACATTTTCATTATAAACTGAATATTATGTAATGAAAAAATGTTTTTCACTTTTAAGCCTTGTCATTTTCTTTATGTATATAATTGGGGTATGCTACAGACAGTATGCAAGTAAAATTTTATAGAATTGGTTGTATAATCATAAAATGATTTTAAGGTTCACCTTGATGTTTAATGATGGTAATTATTTTTCTTATTTTGAAGCCAAACATTAATAATAACATTTTATAAAAAATTTAAAAAATGATCACCCCGAATTATTTTTACCAACTGAACCAAAACTCCCATCTGGAACTAAAATGTAGAAACATTTTGAAAACATTCTGAAAGCACAGTTTGTTAAAAATGTTCAGTACCATAGTTGTTGGAATTTGGGCAGCTGAACATGCTAGCAGAAAGTCAAAATATATATGGATTTGCTTTTCATTTTATAGTTTTGTTTATAAGCCATATATATATAGTTATTTATTTTATTTATTTTATTTTTTGGGTGGCTCAGCCCACCCTAGGGGCATGGCTGGCATGGCATGTGGTGCTACGGATCAAACCATGGTCTGTACACACTTGCCTAAGCTTGCCTGAGCAGGTGCTTTAGACTGTTGAGCTATCTCACTGGCCCAGTAGTTATTTAGATGATTAAATTTAATTTCATTCCCTCCTTTTTTACTGGCTTTGTAACAAAATATTCAAAACACAGATTTGGGCTAAATGCATAAAAGAGGAAATATATTTTCAGGTGGAATAAAATTTAGAGCAGAAGGGCCAGCGGTATACCTCAGTAGATTAAGCCCTTGCTTAGGAAAGCCCAGGGGCCAGGGTTCGGGTCCTGGTCCTACCTGCCTTGCTGGCCCTGCTCTTGAGCACGCTGAGCTGGTGATGGAGACCCGGCAGGATAGCATGCGCCTGTAATCTTAGCACTTGGGAGGTACAAGCAGGAGGATCGCTACGAGTCAGTAGTGAGACCCTGTACAAAAAAAGAAAAAGACAAAAAAAAAAAAAAAAAAAAAAAAAAAAAAAAAAAAAAAAAAAAAAAACATTTAGAGCAGATAGTAGCAACATTGCTTAATAAAATTAATGTATATACAATTTAAGATTGTGTCAGAAGGGGCTGGGGAGATAGCTCAGTGGCACAAGTGCCTGCCTGTAGAGTGTAAGGTGGTGAGTTCAAACTCTGGTCCCACACAAAAAAAGAAAGAGAAAAAGAGAGAGAGAGAGAGAGAGAGAGAGAGAGAGAGAGAGAGAGAGAGAGAGAAAGATTGTGTCAAAAAATAGAAGTTTAGCCTTGAGAGGATTCTAATCAAGTTGTTTAGAAAATTAAGTTTCATAGAATTAAATATATTTTGGAATTATTTGTTCACATTTCCCTGTTTTTCAGGAAATGCTATTTTAAATCATTTAGGAGACTGGGCAAATACTGGACAGTAGAAGATGTTCAGGCTATACTAAAATAAGTCAAAGAACTTTTTTTTTGTTTTTGAGAAAGCTGTTCTTTTATTTGGTAGGTTATAATGCAGGTTTAGGAATGTATTCAAAAGTGATAAATATTCTAAAGGTTGAGGGGCTGAATTCTGGGCTCATGAATAATCAAAACTATTTTGTAGGGGTCGGGGAGATAGCTCCATGGCACAAATGCCTGCCTGGCAAGAGCAAGGTTGTGAGTTTAACCTGATCCTGAAAAAAAAATTATTTTGTATAATCAAAAATACCACTTTAGTGTATTATTTGAATAGCATGATATAAATTATAATCTTAGGAAATTTTAGAAATGATATTTTGGAAATTGTTACTCCTTTCTGCCAATCATTATGATACCATTAAACTAGATGAAAGCCATATATAACTAGAAATTATAAATGAATGTTTTAATTATACTTTTTACTATTTTAAATTAGGGATTGTACCATAAAGATGCTTTGACTTCATGGTTTTACTTTGGTAATTTGATTTAAAATTATGATTTGTGGGCCGGGCGGGATGGCTCAGTGGTCTAAAGCGCCTGCTTGGGAAAGCTTGGGTGGCTTCAGGGACCGCAGTTTGATCCCCGGCACCATATGCTGCGCCAGCCCTGCCCTGGGGGCGGGCTGAGCCAGCCATAAGAATGAGTGAATAAACAAACAAAAGTTCTGAAACAAGAAAAAAAAAAAAAAAAAAAAGTTGAAAAAAATTATGATTTGTAATGAATTAGGCATTATATTATTGCCAGTAAGTCTCAAAAGCAAACATAATTTTGAAAATTTTTTATTTTAATGAGAAAAAATATAAAATAGTTTCAGAATAGGTTAGTAGTGGGCACTGGGAGATAGCTCAGTGGCATAAGTGCCTGCCTGACAA
This sequence comes from Myocastor coypus, assembly GCA_004027025.1. Taxonomy (NCBI): domain Eukaryota; kingdom Metazoa; phylum Chordata; class Mammalia; order Rodentia; family Myocastoridae; genus Myocastor; species Myocastor coypus. The sequence continues at coordinate 4,150 of PVJA010015455.1, read as the reverse complement.
GTGTCAGGTACTGAGTTCGATCACCAGTACCATAATAAATAAATAGATAAATAAATACATGATGAAACAGGTTAATAGGACAGTTATAATAATTAACACATTGCATATTGTTGTCTTTGTAGTAGTTATTCAGAGGACAAGATGCAGACATGATATCTTGTTTAAACAATATTAGTACAAATCTTATTGAACTAAGACATTTATTTATTTATTTATTTATTTATTTATTTATTTATTTATTTATTTATCTTTCGGTGGCCAGTTCAGCCTGCCTTGGGCACAGGTGGTACCGGGGATTGAACAACAGTCTCTGTACTTGCCTAAGCTTATCTAAGCAGGTGCTTTGAAATCACTGAGCTATGGGGCCCGGCGGGATGGCTCAGTGGTCTAAAGCACCTGCTTGGAAAACCTTGGGAGGCTTCAGGGACCGTGGTTCGATCCCCAGCACCAAATGCTGCGCCAGCCCTGCCCTTGGGGTGGGCTGAGCCGGCCATAAAAAAATAAATAAATAAATAAATAAATAAAAAATAAAATAAAATCACTGAGCTATCTAGTCAGCCCTAGCAAACATAATTTAAATATGACTGTTTTATTATTTGTGGTAATTATATTAATAAATAACTTAAGTATGTTGATATTACTTTAGTATATTATTAGTAGACTTATGTATATTATTAATATTAAGTATTATAGCAGGTTATATCCCAAATAAGACTAAAATGTATATGTATAAAGTATTCCATGTAGTCATCAGCCTTGAACTGGAAATGAGAACAATCAAGTGAGATCTGTGTGCACTTTTCATTAACAGACAGTTCATCAAATTAGTCCTCTGCTGTTCTGATTCCCTTCTAAGTGCTCATTGTTTTGTCTTTACCCACATGCACTCTCTGGTTTAGAGTCTCACTGTGAAAGTTGACTAGCAATATTATAACCTCTCCTTAGGAATATGTTAGGCAAACAGTCTCAGCTCACACTAGGCTACTGAATCAGAGTCTGCATTTTATCAGAACCTCCAGATACATGACAGTTTCAGAAGTACTGTCTTAGAACTCATGTGCCAATACTTTCTCATCTAACCAAAATCCATCCCATTTCTCTGGACTCTTAATTCAAATTTCACTGGTGTGGTTTCATAAAACTGATCCACTGAGCAACTATCTAGTGCCCACTACAGCAAACTCTAGATGAGAAAGGTAAAATAGGAACAAAGTAAAGTACTTTTAAATTCTGATGTGGGAGCTAGGAAAACATATCACCATATGATGACTTGGGGAGGAGTGGTTTGACACTAACGGCTGGGAAGAACATTACTGAAATCTGAAAATGAGCAAAAGGTGTGTTCATTTCAGATAAAGAAGTCCTGGAAAAGGTATTGGAGCAAAGACCCAAAGAAGATAAGAAAGTGCATCTGGGGAACAGAGTTCAGGTACTGATAGCTTAAAAAAAAAAAAATCAGATGGTAATTACCTATATATGTCATAGTATCATAATTTACAGTCATTTGTGTGCTGTAGGGAGGTGTTTTTTTCATATCACTGGTCAGCAGGGAGGGAAGTGCTTCTACCACAGGTAGAACTGGTGATTTCAGATCTCTGCTATGCCTTCTTCAAAAATCTCGGCCTCATGGAAAGATCAATATAGAAAGCTTATAGTATGGCATTTAAAACTTTGGAAAAAATAAAATAAAAGTTTGGCTTTCACATGGAATAGAAATAAAGGTAAATAGGGCCGGGGAGATAGCTCAGTAGAATAAGCTCTTGCCTGGCAAGTACAGGATCCTGAGTTCAATCCCCGGTACCTCAAAAAACAAACAAGCAAACAAACAAAAAACAACATAGAAATAAAGGTAATCAGGTCTGGCAGACTAAGCACCTGCTTAGACAAGCACAGGGACCAGGGTTTGACCCCTGGGCCACTGAGACCAGGTGTGGTGGCACATGCCTGTAATCCCAGCACCAGGGAGGCTGAAAGCAAAGGATCAGCACAAGTCTGAGCTGTGTAGTGAGACCCTATACCAAATATATAAAAAAAGAAATAAAGGTAGTTAATGCGCCTCCCTGAAGGTGAATATCCTCATTTATAGAGTTGTAGCCACGTATGGTGGAACACAGCTATGATGCTAGCACTCAGGAAGCTGAGGCAGGCAGATCACTAAGAATTTGAGGCCAACCTGAACTACATAGGAAAACCTCAAAAAAAAAAAAAAAAAAAAAAAAAAAAAAAAAAAAAAAAAAAAAAAAAAAAAAAAAAAAAAAAAAAAAAAAAAGGGATACCGGTAACACCTACTGCAAGGAGCAGGGTAATGTACCATTGTTCAAAAATGCTAACAATTACTGATGGACCAGTTTTTAACTATTCCAGGAAATACATATCCATTTAAATAGGGTCTTGTCAAGGTAAAGACATCAAAAGAATGACTGTAAATCAATAGTTCTGAACTGGAGGCAATTTTGCTCCTCAGGAGATACTGGGCAAATATCTGGAAATATTTTTAGTTGTTACAGCTTGGAGGTAATTGTGTGTTACTGACTTCTAATGGGTAGAGATCAGGGATGTTGGTACACATCTTCCATGCCCAGGACAGCCCCTCACATTAATGAATTACTCAGAGTATGAGCAGTGCTGAGGTGGAGAAGCTGCCCTGAGTGGTGTATCACGGTTGAAATAGGGAACAAAGGGTAAAATTATTTTGGGATTCTTAGATAACCTGTTCAGTCATGATTGAAGAAATGAATGTAAGGCTCAAGAGTGATGAAAGATGGGACATCTTTTAGTGAAAAACTTTAAGAAGTATTCCTTAGGCCTACCAGTTCAGTTATTAAGTTTTAACATTTATTTAGTTGCTCATTGCTCTTTGATTTCTGATCATTGTTTTATCTGACAACTATAAAGGGTTAATTGAGCAGTACCTTAACTGCTCTTAAGTTATGAATAAAAAGTTATCGGTAGACTCAGAAACATGTGCAGTTCTACATCTCAGAACCAAATCTGTATTCTGGATAATTTCTGGATTACTAATTATAATGATAGATTTAGGATTAGTATATGTTAGATTTTGAAATCTCATATTTGTAATTAGAGTAGAACTATTTGCAATTAACTAAAACTATTTGAAAAAAAAACCTTTCCCTATTTGTATTAATTTCGTTTTTAGAGTTAAAATTTAAAAATTAAAGCAATCAAGGTAGAGGTAACTAATCTTTTATTCCAAGAATCTTTCCATCCCTTTTTTGTTTTAAGACAGTGCTTCATTATGTTGACCTAGCTAGAGATGAACTCACTGTACAACTCAGACAGGCTTTGAATGTGTGATGCCCCTGCTTCAGCCTCCAGAGATTATAGGTATATACTTAAGCCCCACTAGACATTGAACCAAAGATCCCATGTATGTAGACAAACACTCCACCACTGAACTTCATCCTCGTCCCTGCTAGGAAGCTCTTCTCTTAAAGACGAGCCTTATTTTATAGGCAATACCTGACTAGTATGTTTATATGGTGTACAGCTATGGCAGAAGGACTGAGTAGCAACTACTGCTTCATGTTAATAGCAGCTCCTGATTTCAAGCAGAAGAGGGAGGGGTGCTGGTATAATGTGTTGTTAGAAGTGAAATTCAAGTTTAGCCCATCAATTAAAATGCCTGATTTTGGGCTTGCATAAACAAAAAAAGGGCCCCCGGATTGTTGAATGCCCTATAATAATAGAATATACTGTATAAAATATACATCCTGATCCTGTGGAATTTGGGCTAGTTTTTGAGAATTTCATGGAGCTGCTTATGGGGTTGGGTACTTTGATTTGTTGAACATCTCCTTTGTGTCAGGGCTCTCTTGCCGGCTTTGCCTCATTTACTTCTGACAAATTGAGAAGCAGGATAATTTGAATCTCATTTTACAGATGAACAAGTTAGGTTAGGAAACTTCCACCATAAAAATGCCAGAAATGGTGCAGCCTGAATGCAAACGTAGTTTTGGCTTTGGTCCCTGTGACTTTCCACTGTGCTCACCATTCAGATTGGCACTGCGTTTCACTAATAAGGGGTAAAGGAGCTCAAGCCAAGTGAGTGGTTCAGCTCTCCAGCCTCAGAACTTTAAGCCACATGCATTCTAACAAAACTACTGAACCTTTCTTGTTTACTCTTTTGCAA
>PVJA010015454.1:0-45372 GCA_004027025.1 Myocastor coypus | reverse complement strand
GTGAGGACAATATGCAATATGTCAACTTTCAAAGAAAAGAAGGGGGAAAAGAAAAAAAAAGTAATGTGGATTTAGAAAGGTTAATGTTTAATTGTTTGATCAATCTTATATACCTATATGTATTAATCTAAACTGATCTGATGATGAAAATATGTAATATAACCATTGTTAAATTTAAACAATAAAAAATTGAAAAAAAGAGCACATCATAATAATTAATAAAACATTAGAATTTGTACGCATTTAGAAGACCCAGATGATAAGTATTGCACCATGGATTTTGTATTACACATTGCTGTCCTTGACATTGTTTCTTTGCCATTGAATTCAGCCAATTAAATTAAAGGATAACTGCTTACCCTACCTTAGGGCTTTAAACCCACTCTTGGGCTGCACTCCATGTTCCTGCTGCTAGCTTCTGCTTGCTCCCTGCTGTGGGAGTGAAAACTTCCTGTAGAAACAACTTGCTGGGACTTCCAGTTTGAATCAAAGGGCTCGCGTCTAACAGAAGGGCTACTTTAGATCTTGGTTTGCTAGTAAACCAGTTCTCTAGAAAAAAACAATAATAATAGTAAGAAAGTAAATCAACGATTTGCAGCACTTACCAGTTTTGTAGAATAATTTTAAGCAGGTCTCAGTTTGATGACCAGCTCTCAGAATTCTTGATTATGTGAAACCTGATATCCTATTTTTTTTTTTTTTGTCTTTAGTACAGGGTCTACAGGGTGTTCAGTTCAGGGTCTTACTACACAGATTGGACTCTTAGCGATCCTCCTGTTTCCAGCCTCCAAAGTACTGGCATTGCAGGTGTGCGCCATGCCAAGTCTCAGCAGACCCCAGGTGTAGGGCTGGCATGACTGGGATCAAATCCATGTTCCCTATGTCATCCTAAACAGGCGCTTTAATCTGCTGAACTATTTGGCCAGCTCTCCCTAAATTGATTCTAATCTATTGCAAATAATAAAAATAATAATAATAATTAATAATGAACACTGGAGATCTGATGTGGTGAGGGCAGGTTTGGTTGCCACGGCCAAGCCTAAGTTAAGCTTGGAATTTAGGTCTATGGAAGGATACTGTTTGCTCTTTTCACCATTGTCTCCTCCTGTAACCTCCCGCTCCTGACTGGGACATAAAATGTGTAGGAATGAAGATGTTGCCCTGATCAAGGTAGAAATTTAGGAAAAGCCATAAAGATGAAGATGTGTAAGGTGTTTTTGTTTTGTTTTCTGCATGTTGCTAATTTTTATTACTGGCATTATAAGTGTCAAACTCACATTTTAGTCCATGATGTGTCCATAAACACAATCAAAATAATGTTTTGCATCTATGAGGAAGATGATATGGAAAAGTAGGCTTTGGTCAGATAGCATTTTGAATCACAAGATTCAGTATGGCTAAGTGCCTTACCACCTACAGCACACTGGATGAGGTACACCCACTGTACTGCAAGCCACAAAGAAAGGAACTAGGGAGAGGAAAATTTATGGATGTACCAAGGGTAAAATTCAGAGGCCCGGGAGGACTGCAAATTCCCCCCAGATAGCGATGGCGATTGCCCCAGTGCACGACATGCTGGAGGCCTCTGTGGTGGGACTAGAGATTTCCATCAAAGCTGCCTTCACACCCCCACCTTTGCTTCTCATCTTCCACTTTCAGCTGTGAATAGTGAGAAAATGACTGAAGACAATGTGCTATTTTTAAGTTTCTTACACTGGGGCTCTCTCTCTCTCTCTCTCTCTCTCTCTCTCTCTCTCTCTCTCTTTCTCTCTCTCTCTTGGTCCTTTGGCTTCTGGATGACTGCAAACTGTTTTATGGTTAAAAGTTATTTAAACAAAAGGACTTATTTTACCTAATAATGCACAAATGGACAGCAAGCAAACCATCAGTGCCTTGTCTCTGGCTGCCCTTCAGTTAGCGAGTTTGTTAGCTGGCTCTCCCAACCCAAGCTGGGAGGCCGCTGCCCCTTCAGCTTTGTTGATACTGGCTGCCCATGTCAAGTACAGACCCTTCACAGATAGGTCACTACCTTCTTTCTAACTCATCAGGCAAAATATCAGGGTCCTTTAGCACCGAAATGAGAATGTTTTCTGAAAGTCTGATTCTCAACGGGCTTAAAGCAGACAGGAAAAGAAACAAACTTAATTTGTTTCCTTACATAAAGAGGAGCCAAGCTGGAGGAATGAGAGGATGGAGAGCCAGCCTCCTGGGGTGCTCCTGTGGAATATCAAAACCAAGTACACCACTCATTTTCACAGCTGTTTTAGCCACAGGTCCATCCTTGACAGCTAAATGTCATGCATTTACAAATTAATCAGGGCTCCTTAACCCTTCACTGCCAAAGGGGGCATTAACATGAAAAATAGTAGCAGAGAGAGGAGTTTAGAACAAGGAGATGGGTCAGGCTTACATATAAATTTCAATTAGGCCCCATGAAAGAGAGGAAAACTAAAATATTATATCCCATGATATAGTCATGAGAAATGTCTTTGGTAAACAAGAAGAAAGATGTTTCTCTTCAGATTCAGCATCACAGAAGTCATGAATTCAAAAATTAAAAAGGAGTGTTGATGTTGTTTGCTTAAACTTTGAATACCTTTTCTTTCTTTCTTTTTTTGTTTTTGTTTTTGCTTTTTGTTTTTTGTACTGGGAATCCAGCTTAGGACCTTGGGCTTCCAGGAAGGCACTGTACCCCTAAGCTAAATCCCCAGCCCTAGAATGCTTCCTAATGGATCCCATGAACACAACGTGCAGATATTTACACATATAATGTCTAAAAATAAAATGACAATTCAATGCATTTAAAAAGTTGATTTAAGTAGGGTCTGTCTGCAAAATTAGTGTTTGTTTATTTATTTTGTGGCCGGCTCATCCTGCCCTGAGGGCAGGGCTGGTGCAGCATGTGGTGCCGGGGATGAACCGCGGTCCCTGAAGCCACCCAAGCTTTCCTAAGCAGGTGCTTTAGACCACTGAGCCATCCTGCTGGGCCCCTGTCTGCAAAATTAAAAGACATAAGCACACATATTAAATAATAAAAGTTTATTTCATTCAGCTTTTTAGACAGACAGATACAGATGATGAATATAAATGGAATGTATGTATGTATGTGTGTGTGTACAAATATATACAATAAATTGGTCAGCCTTTCAGAAGATGAAAACAAGTATTAACTAACTACTGATATCAGAATCTTACATTTTAACAGGATTTTGCTTTGAATATTAAACTCATTTGTTGGATGTCAAAATATACTCATGAAACCAAACTAAACTATACCTGTTTTCATTGCTGTATGCAGAAAATGGTTATTCTACTCAATTTAAGGACTGCCTCCATAAATATGAGTTCCTAGGGAGTGTTTGTTACTTGAGTAGCATGCATTCTTTTAAGGGTTCAACACTTTCTTGTAATGAAATTGGTCCTAATGGCCAGTGCCCATGACAGGAGAAACATGTGGAAGTGAAGAGGGGGACAACAGAGTAGAAGGAGGGCAGGAGAAATGACCACGATTTCATAGCTTTATTCAGAGACATTGGATAACAAAAATGTCATCACTATGCACACACATGAAATGCATGATACCTCAGATAGTGAAACTTAAAGCGACCTGAAGATGAAGACTTCTGGTCAAGTTATATGGATATGTGTGCAGTTGCTATCAACATTCTTCCTTCAGTCAATGAACAGCATTTCCCAACTTATGCTAGGACCTGGGAAAACAGGTGGAAAATTGACATCATTTTTATTTTCCTGTGGGGGTGAGAAATTTGTAAGGTAATATTATGGTCTGCAATCTATGTCAGACATATGAATGAAAGGGGATGAGATGGTAAAGGAAGGAAAAAAATTAAGACTGAGGGTAGACATCAGAAAATGTTTAGCCCTAGGGAAAAAGTTATGGCATAGGCTCCCCTGAGCTCAAGCTCTAGGTACAGGTGAGGGAAAGCTTAAATTCAAATGACTGTTCTATTCCTCTTCCAGTAATAGCAAGACTAGCACCCACTCACATGCCAAACACTCAAGACAGCATTAGGCAGACTGGTACGGTGTATGCTTAAAGGTGGAGAGCAAATGAAGAGGTCTTCCTAACTAAGTACTTGGAAGTATGAGTCTAAAGGGGGTCCTATGGAAAAATACCAAAGGATTAACCTGCTACAATTTTGTGTATGGTTAGATTTCTAAGTACCTATGTAAAAATGTGTAATTCATTTTTGTTTTGTTTTGTATTTGTCACATTTCTATAGGGATTTATTAGAATATTGATGATTGACAGAAAATATCAGTTCCATGTTAAATCGAAGGCGCTTGACATTCAGAAAGACAGTGATGTTAAGCCGAAGTACCTATGTTGTAGAGTAATAGTATCACTAAGCTTCACTTCTGTAATGTTAACAGCTTAAGTAAGCAGACAAAAAAAAAAAAAAGAGAAAAAGAAGGGCTACAAGGATAGTCAGTATTCTGGCCCTTGCCCATCAAGGTCAGTGAAGACTTAGGACACAAGAGAACCTGTACTATAACGTCTATAACTCAGTGATGTCCCAAATTTTCTGCTCAAGGAGATTATGGGGCCACAGAGGAAAGGGACTGACGATGTACAGTGTGGCTAAGGAGAGTCGCCTAGAGAGAAACATTCTCTTAGGCTTTCACAGAGAGCAAACCTGTCAAACAAAGGCTGTTATCCAGACAGCTGACACTGACAAAAGTTCTACAAAATGGTTTCAAAGTAAATCCTGAGGGGATTTGACTCACCTCCTCAGACACAAAAGTGACATGCTTTGTTATATAGGCCTTGCTTTAACTTGGTGTTAGCTACCCAGCAGAAAAGTTTAACCATGAGGCATAAAATGTAAATCCAGATTAGTGTGTTGTGTTGGAAAAGGCTCAAGTCAGCAGCTTCCGACATTGCCAGTTCAGGAGATCACCCACTACTATTATGGAATATTCGACCACAACTACTTTCTCTTCGTTTAATTAGAAGACATATTTGTTCCAATAGTCATTAGACAACTTAAGTCTGCATCTTGCACTCTTAACAACTACTGTGAGGACAATAATATGCATTGAATGGATTGTTGTGGCTGTCCTACTGATGTGTTCTGAAACTTTCTCATTGCTAATTCTTTCTTGTTGAAATTCATAACTTTTTTAAATGAGAAAAAATGAATAATAAAAAATAAAGGGGCTCCTGCCTGAGGCATAGTGATTTAAAACCAAAATCCATTATTAATACAGAAATGGGGTCAAGAAATAAATGGGGTAAAGACAAATGGGTCCTCAAATCTTCCATACCCACAGGTGGGAATGCATGTAAACCATGCATTAGTGGAAGGGACCTAAAAGAAAACCAGATGAAGATGGAAGATGCGCATGCAGCCCAGAGACAGTGGTCATAATGACATCTGCCTTTCAGGTCTAGTAAGAAAAATATTGTCTACCAAATCACAGGGAAGAACATTCATGAGAGTCGGTTTGAGACCCAGAGTCCCGATGTCTTCATACTTTTAAAAACTAGAACAAAATGTGAAAGAAGTTGTCATAGGAAAATCTGAGAAGCTGAAGCCTTTTTTCAAGATAGAAAAAGTACACTGAAACTGAATTCAGAATAATCTAAACATTGGAGACATCAGGCAAAGATTTAAAGCAATATATTTGCTACCCACACTTAAGTAAACCAATACATACTCACTATATAAGAAAAACCAATTAAGAAAGAAAGTCTTCAGTAAAAAAGAAGTATTTTTTAATTAAATTTTTTTTTCATTTATTTATTTGGTACTGGCTCTTGCTACACACCCCAAACTCATAGTGATCCTTCTGTCTCAGAGATCTTAGCACTGGAATTTTACAAACATGTGCTACTACTCCTGATTTCAGTGGCTGGCTTGGCACTAGGGCCAGCATGGCATGTGGTACCTGGTAATCAAACCTAGGTTCTTGTGCTTGCCAGGAAGGTGCTTAGTATTCCAAGAGATCTCTCATACTGCCCATGAGAGACATGCTTCAAGTATAAAGACTGACAAACTGAAAACAAAGGGGTGGATAGAACAGACAAACGACATATAATAAGATCAAAGTTTCTGTACTGATATCACATGAATTATATTTCAAGGTACCATGTATCACCAGACACAAAGAAGAATTTCACAATGAAAAAAAAAATAAATTAATTAAGGAAACAGGGCAATTATAATGATATCATTATATTATAACAGAACTTATAATCACTAAACAAAAACCAACAAAATAAGAGAAATAGATAATTATAAAATGACAGTTGAAGATTTTTTTAACATAATGTCTTCAGCAATTGACAAAATAATTATACAAAATCAACAAATGTGGTGTGGATTCTTTGGTTTCAATAGCACATACAGAACACTAAAAACTTACAAAATGTTTAGTAAGAAGACCACATACTATTTATATAAATTAAGTCTCACTGAACTAGAAAAGTTTGAAATATTCTAAAATATATTTCAAATAAGATAAAATTTATATTACAAATCACCTTGATTAAATAATAATGTCATAGGTAAAGTATCAAATATAGGAACATTGATGAATGAAATCTCAATAACATATAAAAATAAATTACATGAGAAGCTATAACCTAGAAGAGGAGGTCAAAATATCGTGAAAGATTACAGACTAAATTCTAGCTGCGTGCACTTGTGTATGCCTGTAAACCCAGCATTGAGGAGGCTGAGGCAGAAGGATCTTTGCGAGTTCAACACAAGCCTGGGCTGGAAAGTAATCTTCAGACCATCCTGAACTGTATAGCAAGGAGACCTTGTCTCAGAAAAGCCCCTCAAAATAAAATAAAGTAAAAGATAAAAACCTGAGGGATTTAGGTAATGCAGGATGTCTGTGTTCATAAGGAAGGGCCAGCAAGATAGCTCAGTGGTTTAAAGAGTCTGTTTAGGCAAGCTTAGACAAGTGCAGGGTTTGCAGTTCAATCCCCAGGACTACATGTAATGCCAGCCCTGCCCCCATGGCTGGCTGAGTTGGCCACAAAAGAAAAAAAGGAAGAAAGATCTGAACTGAGTTATCTGAGTCCAATTTTAAGAAATTAATAAAAATATAACAAATCAATGAAAAAATTTGTAAAAATAAACTATAGGTACAAAACTTTATGAAACTAAATACGAAGAAATGACAAGAAAATCATAAGACCAAAATTTGGCTCTTGCATAGAGGTTAAAAGAAATAGAAGCAACAGATATTTGTATGGATTTAGAAATTAGTATTCAAACTAAATTAAAGGGAACAACCAGGCAAAATTAGGAATTAAAGGCCATGACAGTTCAAATGATTATTGAAAGGATAGAAGAATAGAAGGGACAATTTTATATCAATAAATTTGACAATCTACTTGTGACATATGAATTGTTTTAAAAGAGAAAAGATACAACTGACCAAGGAAGATGCATACAAATTGAACATATTATTTTTAAGTTGACTTTGTAGTTAAGTGTATATCTCATTGTACACACTTGGAGGGAAAACCCCAAGATCACTTCCATTCTGAAAATAACTGCAAATCTGAGAACTCCCAAAGCCACCATTCGGTTTCCAGTTTCTAAGGAGATGTTACAGAGCCCCCCAAAAACTATAATAACTATGATTATGGTTTATTAATTAAGATACATATCAAACACTAGCCATGGGAGCCAGGCAGGTGCACACCTTCAAGTCTTGCACTCTTAAAGACTGAGGAATGGGAATTTCAAGATTGAGCTCACCTTGGGCAATTCAGCAATTTAACAAAACCTATTGCAAATTTTTAAATAGCAAATAAAACAGCTGCTGATGGAGCTTACTGAAGAGACCTGAGTGCGATCTCCTATACCAACACCACTCATCACCCAGAAAAAATCATCCAGGGTAAAGAAACCCATCGGGCTATGGTGAAAACAAGAATTTTGTAAGCTTAAAGCTTTATATTGTACTTTGCTGATTGAACAGAGGTCAAATATACACTTGATCTTAGCCAAAATGCTGAGAAGTGGTAAACAATGGGCAAATCTGATTTTACTTATAAACAGTATGTATCAATGTATTATAGAGGAAGCAATACCAGAGCTTAGAAACTCACGCAAGTCTTGCTATTCAAAGCTTTTAATGGTCTCCAATGTACAGATGTTGTTGAGTGTGCCAGTGGCAGGATGCTTCATTTCTAGCATGGACATAGAGCTGCTAGGATCTGGGCTAATGTCTGACTACACATTATATTACCAATGATCAGTGAAATCAGGACCCATGATAACCACTGATATGTTCATCATAGGGATATTCCAAGGCTTATGGATCATTTCCAAGAGACCAGTGTCAAAGAACTGATCCTATTTGCATAGACAAAGTTTTAAGTTAGCACCTATTAAAAATAAAAACTTCAAAGGCTGGCCAAATAGAGAAGCTCCAGTCTTTACAGTCAACATGGAAGGAATGGAGAGAGGCTTGCTGGAAGCTAGAGCTGCATCTCTTCCCTTTTTCTCTTTGCTGTTTTCCACTACCAGGAAGGCTACCCTCTGCCATTTGCCACTCTGACTTTGAGCCAGGTGAGTATGGACTGAAACCTCCACTAACTGTGAGCTACATAAATCTTTCCTTCCCTGATTTGGGGTATCAGATATTTTGTCCCAGCAATGAAAGAAAAGTCGCTGAGACAAATTCTTACAACTAAATAGCAAAATAAGCAACATACTTAAAATGTGGACAGATTACTTCTACAAACTGTTGAAAAATGAATATAGGTAAATGTCAGTAAACATAAAGACACTCAACATTAGCTAATGATCAGCATGATATAAATGACAATTCATAATGAAATGCCCAAGAGAATAGCTCAAGTTCAAAAGTGTGCAAATGCCTTGCACTACTGACAAAGGTGTGAAAAGCTGAAACTCATATACTGACAGAGAGATTAAAAGTTTGCATATATACTATAGAAAAACTATGGGCAACTTATAATACTAAATTTGTACTTATTATGTGATTGAAAAAAATGACTCCTAAATATTTACCCAGGCAAAATCATAACACCATTTCACAGATTTATTTTCATTTGTACCTTTGTAGCAGTGCTACCTATGAAAGTGTCTCAGAAGTATTAAATTAAGTTATAAAAGCAAACTAAAATGATAAAATAATTACAGAATCCTAGAAATGGCAGAACCATAAGCCTGTAAAATTAGTGGTCGCCGATGCCTACAGCTAAGGAAAGAAAATGAGCTCTAAATAGCACAGATGAACTCCAAGAAGAGAGCCATGTTTCAGCTTCTGTTTGTCATGGGTTAAATGTACAAAGTTACCAAATTTCATCAAACACATATACTTAACAACTGCAAGTATCATTCTTGGCAAATTGTGCCGTAAGAAAGATTTAAAAGAAATTCTACTCACTATCTTTTTAAAAGGAAAAAAAATAGTCTCTCTTAGCCTGCTAGAACTTACCTGCTGTACCTTTATCACAGCAGATGGCACAGGTGAAAAGTGGCACAGTTGAGACCATAGCTGGGAAAGGCAGCTATGAAATACTAGTTTGTCAGGAAAAGGAAGGGACTTTTGTTTCTGATATGTCTTTAGTTACACTGTACTGACTGCTTCTATGTCCTGAACTGATTTAAAATGCTTTTCATCATCAATGTGGATTTGGGAAAAATCAAGAAATAATAAAATTCCAGGTCCAGTGATTGAATCCAAGGAGGATGCAGCATAACAATTTAACTAGCCAAACTTTCCATTGGATGGTTATCTCAGTTGTTTTTCCATTGCTGGGACAAATATCCAACACTGAAAAGGAAGGAAGTGAAGCTTTACTTAGCTTTCAGTTACTGGGGTTTCAGTCCATACTCAACTGCCTCCAAAGCAAAGAGGTACATGGCAGAGAGCAACATTCCATGGCAGTGGCAAAGAGCAGAGAGCAAAAGGAGTGACAGGCGCTCAGGCAGCGGGCTAGCCTCAGTCCCTCCTTATGTTGTAATGCAGATAACCTGCCCCAGGGCAGGTGCAGGACCCACACCTACAATAATACAATAATCAGTCACAAACTCCAGAAGCAGCCTCATGACCCCATGAGGCTTGGTGAGGGACAGCTTGACACAGCCATAACAACGGCACTCGGCAACAATTGATGGTAATTTTTAAAACTATATTTAATAAACACACTCATAAAAAAGGACTTCCAGAACTGCTTCAGAGTATGAAGGGGATATGTGAATTCAAAGTAGGGAGGCGTAGCAGAGAGACAGTCATTGACAGCAACGGAAGACACCAAAAACATCAAGATCGGGTGAAACGAGCCCCTTTCTGTCCCTTTTACCTTATCCATACAGCTTAAATTTGGAGGACGCCATACCAAAAAGTGGAATAATCTGGTTATCACTCACCCTTAATCTCAAGACCTTTAATCTCAACATCAAACCATAAATCATTCACAAAGTCTAGATTCAGATAGCTCTGTAAAAGCCTCATCTAAAAGCACATGCGGCTGTGGAGGGACCTCTAGACCTAAAACGGAACTCTGTCTCATCCTTCCTAACAAGGCTGATGGCTTTTGTTTCTCCTCTCTATTTTTCACTCTCATGTTCAGGGAACTTGTGGGTCACTTGCTGTCACTGTTCCTTCCTATGCAGAAGCAGCTACTGGACTGAGAAGGCAATGGTGCTAATGTACCTGAGCACTCATTGCAGGTACATGTGCTTAATCAAATGTATTTATTTTCCCAAGTATTTTATCTGTGGAATCCCCCATGTGTCCTTTCCACTGAGAGCTCTTAGTTAACCATTGCTGGAATGGGACTTCAAAAGCAATTCTGACCGAAGAGCAACATCTCAATTAAATGAATAATCAAATTCCAAATGTTATTTGAATAATTTGAGTTCTTAAATTAAGCACACAGATCTCTCTCTTTTTTTTCTCTCTCTCTCCCACAAATAGGCTATAAATTACATTTTCCGCTACATTGGCAGTAAACGGGTAATTAATATTTCAAGTTTTCCTTCTCCATGTTGATTTAAAAAATAAAATTAAATAAGCACAGAACATAAATCAGCACAGCTCTCCCAGATTACACATGATTGCCCATCTCTTGTTCGCGCCATTTTTTTTTTTTTTTTTTTTTTTTCTGGAGTAGGTGCTTCCGTTTTGGAGTAGAGCCTGGATTGAACAGAGCATCTTACATGTGAAATAACAGTTTACATCACTGCTGAGGTGATGCTTGAAACCTTAAAAAAGTGATAAAATCTATAAAGCAGTCAGGTTTTATTTTCTGCTTTAAAATATATGAATTATATTCATATAGACAATAGCTTATATTTAACATATCTTTTCCACTGTCCCTTTCCTCAAGATTGACAAAAAGTAATTTACTGTCGAGATAAGATATTACTCTGAAAAATACATTTTCCAAATGAGGTACCATTTTGGTAAAAAGAACCATAAAATGCTACGCAAAGAAGTAAGATTTCGGACACACCAACCCCTGCTGCAATCACTGTAGATAGGCCGGTTTATGTACCTCTTACCATTGCCATAGACAGAGGCCAGTTTCACTGTTACATTCTAATGGGCTCTGGATTCTGAAAAAAGGGGCAACTCCTTTCCTGGACTCATTAACTAGGTAAAGCTGGCTTGGAGCAAGAGCTTCCTCTTACCAGGGCCATGTATCCTAACACTGCCAGATTTCCCCCCGTACAGTGTGGATTCACTCACACAAGTTGATATTAAAGTGACTATTTTTGCTGTTTAAGTTTTAAGAATGGTTTTATAGTACATTCTCAATGCACAATAATTTAACTCATCGCAGGAAGTTGGTACCAGCCCTTAGTACGTCACGATCCTTCTTACCTCCCCTCTGTTCTACTCCTTCCCACTTTCATCCCTTAGTTCCCTTTGCCTTTGCAAAAGCCCTATATATCTCATAGTTTCTCTCATATAAGGAATTCCAAGTATAAATAATTTGGAGAGCAAAGTAAAAGTTAGTGATAAGAAAGGAAGATAAGGTGAGTACTTCATGCTTGTGAAGTAACCCTAATGCAGACTACTGGTAGACCAGTCAAGTTGCATTGCTTGGGGCATTGTACGAACTTCAGACATCAGCTACAACCTTAGGGGGCCACAGGTCATGCACATTTCTGAACAACTAGCTGAAATTTATAGATTCCCACTCGCCCTCAGGTGCAATGATTTGATCATTTCCTAGAGCAACTGCAGACCCGAGGAGAGCACTGCACTTACGATTACAGTTGTGTCTTAACAGCTATAAATCAGGCTGAGCCTCACAGAGACAGGTGTTACGTGATGTCCAGTGGGGCCTTAAGGCCACGCTTCATGGTTGCAGGGCATGTGACTTCTCCAGTGTATCCAGGGATGGTGATTATCCAGGGAAGCGTGCCTGAGCTTGGTTACTGAATTTCATTTTTATGGCATAAGTAACTTAATAAGTGTGTCATTGTGTGGCCTATTAAGTTCAACATCCAACAGTGTAACTGCTATCTCTGTCTCAGATTAAAAGCTCTAATCCTTTAGTGATGAAGTCAGCCTTTTATTTTTTAGGAATGAGGCCACAGGGCATCCAAGGTCTCACTACTAGACCGGACTCCTAGTGATCTGTAATCCACCCATTTTCAGTAAGAGCTGGGATTATGGGAGCACAACCACTCCTGTTTTCTTTTTATATTTTTTTTAAATTTTTATTACTTTTAATAAATAACTGTGACACCTTCAAAACATGTTAGTAGTACATTCCCAATAATTCATACAATGCATGTTGTTGTCCTCATAATAGTTATCTAAAACACAGTATGCAGACATGATAACTTTTCTAATCATTGTTGATACAAAGATTACTTCTCATTCAACTAAGAAAAAGTAGTTGTATGTGTAGTCCAATATTCCATAATCATATTAGGTTGCTGGCAATGACGGAAGCTGTTGATTTAGGCCTTTTGCAGCTCAGCTTACTAATCTAGCTTCACTTTTTATGTATTATGGTTAAACTTTTCTGCTGTGTGGTTAAGAGCAAGTTAAAGCAAGACCTGTCTAACAAAACATGTAACTTTTGTATATCCCAAGGTCAGTCAAATCCCTCAGGATTTACCTTGAAACCATGTACAGTGCTTTGTAGAACTGTTGTCAGTTTCAGCCATCAGGATAAGTCACAGCCATTACTTGACTGGTTTGCTCTCTGGGAAAGCCTGAGAGAATGTTTTCTCTCTAGGTGACTCTCCTAGGCACATTATACTTTGTTGATCCCTTTCCACTGTGTCTCCATAATCTCCTTGAATGGAAAATGTTACAGTACAGCTTCTCTTTTGTCCTGAGTCTCTCTGACCTTGAAGAGCTAGGGACAAAATGTTGGCTATCCTTGTAGCCCTTCTATTTTTCTAATTTTTGGTTTGCAAACTTATGTTCTTAACCCTCCTGACAGTAAATGGTTGTTTTACAAGATAACAAAAAATGGTATTAAAAGAGAGTAAGAGACAAGGAAAAATGCCATAGGATTGACCAGCTACAATTTTGTATATACTTAGATTTCTAAATTTCTGTATAAAAATGTGTAACTGCTTTTATCTCATTCTATAGGGATTCACCAGAATATCAATGATTCATGGAAAACACAATTCCAAGTTACGTCTAAGACATTTAATATTTAGAAAGACAGTGATATTAGGCTCAAGCATCTATGTTATAGAGTAATAGTATCATGCCCTTTCTCAATTGCCATCTCAGTGCACCCTGGGGGTGGGGCTAGCATGGCAGGTGCAGGGATGAAAATCTCAGCCCCTGAGCCTGCTTTCAGGTACTTTAATACACTGAGTTATTTGGCTCACCCAAGATTGGTCTTCTCAGGATGTCCAACTTGCATCCCTAAGCTCAGGATGACCAAAGAGACCATATATGTCTAAGGAGACAAAAATACTGTCATCACTTGTGAAATTCCAAAGATTTAGAGTACACCTCCCAGAAGAAAAAAGGACTATGAATTATTGTGCAAGAGCAAATCAAAGCAATGCCCACTGTTCTCCTTTTACTGCCCTGTCTCTCTTCAGAAGTCCTTGGAAGACCATGTGAAATGCTAGGAATCTCACAATCATATCTTACTTCTTAAAACCCAAACAGTTTGTGTCCAAAAAGGAGATGGCTATGAATCAGGAGTAGGTAAATTCTGTCTGCCTGAGGATGATTTAGGTGAAGAGATCCAGGGCAGAAATTAAAAGTTTCCCCCTCTCTATTTCTTTCACCCTCTGCATCTGACTCGGGACAATCTCAGATTCCCCATCCGTCTCTGCCCCTCAGTGTCAAGCTCTGCCATGGCTCCTCTCCTTTCTCAATTCCCCAGGACAAAAGCTATATCCATAGGTCTTCTGTTTCTTCCTAACCCTGGAGTTTATGTTTGCATAATTTCTCCATTATCTCCAGGCACTACTGGGTTCCATGTGAGAGTTATTTGCAACATTCATCCTTCTTTTAAATTAAACATATTTGGTTGAGGATTGTTCAGTTTTATTTATCATTTCAAAGGAAAAAAATACTTACTGAGTGATCCTTCATATTACATTATTTCCAGTTTAATTATTTTCCACTCTGTTTTTAATCATTTGTTTTCATCTATAAGTTTTTTTATAAAGCTATTTATTTGGGATTGCGGTATTTTCTAATGTCAACAGAGAAAAGTCACATAAACTTCTCTCTTAGACCTGTTTTCACTATTTCCCATAGGCTTTGGTATATCATTCTGCCATTGGAATTTGTTCCTAAGAAACTGTGACACTGAAACTAAAGGAGTGTATCATTGGCTTTTGTGCATTTATCACCAAACAAATATTCTGATAGTGTCTCAATGAGCATGTTGCATTACACTGCTTGGTTGCTTTTCCCGTCCTCTTCTTCCTTCTCCCTCTCTCCTTCTCTTTGTCTCTCTTTTTTTCTCCATGTGTCTCTGTCCCTCTGTTTCTTTCTGTGTCTCTCTGTCTCTGTCACTCTGTCTCTGTCTCTGTCTCTCTCTCTCCATGAATAAGAGTGTCACACATGTCATACCAAAAAAAAGAGCCCAGATTACTAATAAGATTGTCTATAATATTTCCACATAAACATACATCAAGTGGTTTGGATCATAGTTCAATGGTTTAAGCATGTGCTTGGAAAATGCAAGGATCTGCGTTTGATTCCTGGTACCACATGTTATGCTGGAACACCACTCTGTACCATTAAATTAGTATCCATATACTGCATTCAGTATGTGGGAGGAGAAGAAAAAAAAATGATAAAATAAAAACTGGATCTTACTCCTGCTAATCCACATACCTATGGCAAAAAATACAACACAGGTTACTGCATTTGAAGAAAATGTAATATTCACCCTTTCCAGTACAATGCCTAATGCACAAATACTGTGAAACTTTGTCTTACTTTTAGCTATAATTAAGCATTTCTAACCAATTTTTGATTCTCTCTGATAAAAACATGTTTTACAGAAGTTTCTTTTCTCTCTCCCACATTCATCCTATATAACAAAAAAACATAGTGTTCTTTTTGTTACATCAGTATCTCTCTTGTGCATATGGTAATTGCTCCAAAGCCCAAGGAACACACTTCACAGAGTAAATCTAAAATTTTCTCCACCTTCCACAGTGGTCACTTTCTTATTCCTTAATGCTGACCCCTGACAGTTATAATTTGCCCATATTTCAACTGACCCTCATACAGTATGGTCCTAGATATTCGGTCACCCTGACCCACCCACTAGATGCATTCTTGACTTTAAATGTTCCTGTGGAGACGCGACATACACAATTAAACCCAGTGACGTATGCTGGGAGAAGCTGGAGCTGACAGCAGGCCAGATGGGACCAAGTGCCGGGTCACCTGCTAGTGAGCCAAGCAACTTTGCTTGGGTCTCTACTTTCTCTCCTTATAGAATGAGGAAGACAGGCATCTGGGGTGTCTTTACCCCACATGAAACTTACACAGTGAAGATGAAACCAGTTATGTTGACTCTACTATTTCCCTTCACCTTTCTGGAAAGTATCTTGTATCACCGGTATTCTTGATTCATTAGTTCACCCGTTTGTTTGTTTGTTTGTTTTATTATTCCATATTTTCTTACACTAGTAAGAAGGCTTTGCTTTGCTGTCAATTTATCAAACCTCAGAACAGAGCTTATTATTCATTTCATTTATAAGATTTGTAGCATGAAATAGTGGCTATCTTTTTGTTAACTGTCACAAAACAAACGAATAAACCAACATTAACAACGTAACATACTTTTAGTTTTCTTTTGGAAGGTCTTTTTTTCATTTTCATATAGGGTTTACAGGGTCTGAAGGGTCTCACTATGACTACTTAGTGATCCTGTTTTCAGCCTCCCAAGAGCTGAAAAGAAAATTCAAAAGAAAAGAAATTAAAAAGGAGGACAAAGGAAAGAAGACACAAAGAAAAATTTCCAGAATACAACTCCTTCATTTGCTGTCATTTATATTTAATTTTAGAAATCTGGTTTATTTTCCATCTCAAAAAGATCCTTGTAGACACTGTTTTAGTTTAAGGTAAATGTCTATTTATAGAGAAGCCAACACTTCTGTAGACATTACCTTTCTTTTTAGATAAACTACAATGTGAAAGGATACTTGTGGCAAAGATGAAGGGAAAAAATGAAGCTCTAAGTCAAACTTGCCTTATTAACTCTTGAATTCGCTGGTGTTTCATCCTGAAGTAGATAAAACTACTATACTCTTTTTACAGACAAGAAAATAATGTCAAGGGCCAGAGAGATAGCTCAACAGTGTAAGCACCTGCTTGGAAAGTGCAAGGACCTGGGTTTAATCCCTGGTACCACATAATAAGGTGGCCGCCCCTCATCCCTGGTATGCTGTGCCATACACCAAAATTGGGAATGATGGTACACATCTATAATCCAACTCCTGGGCAGCTGAGACTGGAGAATAACTAGGAGTCCAAACCACATGGTGAGACTCTGTACCAAATAAATAAATAAATAAGCAAACAAACAAACAAATTGTATTAGTTACGTTTTACTTGCTTCTGGGACAAGTACCCAACACTCAAAAGGAAGGAAGGAAAGGTTTATTTAGCTCACTGTTCATGGAAGTTTCAGTCCATATTCAGCTGGCCCAAGGCTGAGTGGAACAGCATAGAAAGCATGCAGTTCATGGCAGCAGAGCAACAACAAAACAGTGGCAGAGGCAGCCAACCAAACAGGGCAGCAGAGTGACAGCCCTAGTCTATCTCTCTGTCTCTCTTTATATTACATTCAGGCTCTCTGCCTCAGTTTATCCACCTTAGGCTACACCCATAATCCCAGAAGTATTTAAAACACATAATCCCAGGGATCATGGATCAAGTCTCAAACTCTAGATCAGTACTAAATGACATAATCCCAGTGACTCATGAGTCAAGTCTCAATTTATGGAAGTCTGCCCATGACTGCATGAGGCTTTGGGGGGACAACTAGACATAAACCATAACATAAACAAACCAACAAATAAATGAATAGTTGAAAAGAAAATAATGTTGGAAGAGTAATTTACTTAAACAAATGCTGAGGAAGCCCTCAGACCTCATAAAATTGATGTTCCTATTCCTCCACATCAAAGAATAGGAATTATGTTATTTTGTGTTGGCAAATTATGGAAAACAAAATCAATGTTGCAAGCATAGATTCTTAGAGTCTGAAGATATTCTTGATTTCTTAGTGTCTCAGTTTCTCTCCTGTCATTTCTGAGACAAATACCCAGCACCCAATCTGAAGGAAAGAGAGGTATATTTAGCTCACACTTAGTGGAGGTTGCAGTCCACTCTCAGCTGGTTCCAAGGCACAGTTGCACACAGCAGAGAACAACTTCATGGAGGCAAAGAGCAAGAGAGCAAAAGGGAGGAGAAGCAGTTGTGCCTTCTAGCAAGCCTCTCTCCCCGCTTACATTTGTATGAAGAGTATCTGCACCTGGGTGCTCACACCCATAAGCCCAACATTGGATCAATAATCAGTCCCAAACTCCAGAAGCCACCTCATGATTGCATGTGACTTTGGGGGGACAACTAGACACAAATCATAACACTTAATAATGGTTTTATTTGCTTATTTTCATTTGCATGTAGTGATCTAATATGAAACCCACTAATCCATAAAATGGAAGATTTGATCAGAACGAGAAGAAAAACAAACAAACAAACAAATAAAAAAAACAGTGTTCCAGAACTCTTGTAAGAACACAGCATTGATATGATTTACATAAATGGAACTTTGCTATAACCTTGGATATAATTTTTATTAAATATTTAGATATACTGTTGGACTACAAAGCATTTTTAATTGATTCCTTAAAATTTTCCAGAAAGGGGTAAATTATGTGTTATAAAATCTCAGATGAGAGAAAATAATGTAAAAATTTATTGTTCAGATCTCCTAATTTTTTGATATTAAGAAGTGATAATTTTAAAAGAAAGATATATGTACATATATTCTAACATTTTAAAATAGATAAGCATATATTTTATAATCAATAACCATCCCAAGAGTCAATCACTGAGTGGTTTAAATGTCACCACTATTAACGATAGTTATTTTTGCTTGTGAAGTACACAAAGCAACATAAAAAGATATAACTGCTAGAAAAGATAAATATTTATATTTATTTTCCCCTAATGTTGACTAGTACTTTTTCACCTGAAAAAAGATAAACATCAACTTAACTGGAGAGATTTTGAAAGTATTCCCTCTAAAGAAAAGTAAACAGTATCTATTATCATATCTTCTACTTAACGTTATTATTAGAAATTATTTAAGACAGTAAGAGGTACCAAAAAAGTTAGAGGTCAGGCTAAGACCAAATTCTAGAGAGTGAGGGATCTGTAAAATAAAAGGTTCTATTCCACTGTTATAGAGTGTGTCTTAGTTACTTTTTGCTCGTTGCTGGGGCAAATACCCGACACTCAAAATGAAGGAAGGAAAGGTTTATTTAGCTCACAGTTCATAGAGGTTTCAGTCCATATTTGGCTGGCGCAAGGCTGAGTGTAGCAGGGTGGAGAGCATCCAGTTCAACAGCAGCAAAATGGTGGCAGAGGCAGCCAATCAATCAGGGCAGCAGAGCAGCAGCAACAGCTCGAGTCTGTCTCTCTGTGTTTCTTTATATTACATTCAAGCTCTCCACCTTAGCCCCTCCTTTAGGCTACACCATAATCCCAGAAGTACTTTGACCCATAATCTCATCAGCACTAAAACCCATAATCCCAGGGATCATGGATCAAATCTCAAACTCTAGAAGTCTCCGCCTAATGACTACATGAGGCTTTGGGGGGACAACTATACATAAACCATAACAGAGTGGACTATGAGTCAAGCCAATTTTTGCTTTGCTTTAGTTTTTAATTCCTTCCTTCCTTCCTTCCTTCCTTCCTTCCTTCCTTCTTTCCTTTCTTTCTTTCTTTCTTTCTTTCTTTCTTTCTTTCTTTCTTTCTTTCTTTCGATCTTACTGCATAGGCCAGATGGGCCTTAAATTTGCTGAGATCCTCCTGCCTCAGCCTCACAAGTGCTGAGCTTCTGTGGGTACTACACTCCTGACCTTACTTCTGATTTTAAAACTGAGTCTCAAAAAGTCACTAAAGTACCCATCCTGGACTCAATCTGGTGACTTTCTTTCTTCAGTCACTCAGATAGATGGGACTGCAGGATTATGCTATCATTCCAGGAAATGAAGCAATCTTACTGAAGGTCAAGCATCAAGGAAATAGTAGGTGAACTCAAATCTGTCTGTGGAAATCTGTTTCTACAGAGAAAAAGTCTAAAATGGGCAAGGGAAGGAAACTGTTGCCTGGATGTCCAGGAGGGAAAAGCTCGGAGTTGTTCTCCCCAGATGGAGTTGTCTACCCTTCCTATTTCAGGATTACACATTTCTCTGGGCAAGGGAGTTCTTAAAGGTTTTCACAGATTGTTTGAAGTTATGACATGTAATATCAACTGGACCATTAGTCTTTTCTCTTGTGCTTATAAGTTCATGAAAGTTGACTTCACTCAGCCCTTCAGGTTTTGGAGGCTTGTTATAAAGGCAGTCTAAACATAGTCTGCTCATTAAGAAGTTGATACCTACATTTCAATAGCTAGAAGGACTGGGCTGGACCTGAGACATGCTCCCCTGTCCAGCATCAGGGCGAGGTAGCCATAGGGAGAGGGGATTGACTGTTGCTTCTTATTATGAGGAAGTCAGGCAGCATGTGGTGATAGCACCTCTCAGGTCATGATAGAATTTCAGTTTTGTTCTCTCCTTCTTTCAGGCTTGTAAGATATTAACGATCAACCTCTCCATTCCTTCTCATTTCTGTCCATCTGATGTTCATAATTTAAGTCATGTTTGACATTTTCTTTTATCATCATCAAGACAGGAAAGAAGGGAATAAACCTAATTAGAATCAGAAAAAACTTACATACACTATTTATAAGAACAACGAAAATCTAAACTATTATCCTAAATGTATCCAAATAGATGGGAGAGATGTATACAGAAAATTATCAGATTTCATCGTGGGGCACTAAATTCATAATATCGATAGAAAGCTAACACATATTCATAAAAGAAAGAACATTCTTATAAATATCAACTCTCCTTAAATTAATCTAAGTATTTAACGTGCTCTTCAAATTCCCAGTAGCCTTCACCTGAGAATTTGACAAGGTTCATCAAACATTTACACAGAAAATATAAGCCTGTGCACTTCTTTTTTTTTTTTTTTTTTTTTTTTTTTTTTTTTTTTTTTTTTTTTTTTTTTTTTTTTTTGTGGGACCAGGGTTCGAACTCACGACCTTGCACTTGCCCAGCAGGCACTTGTGCCTTGGAGCTGTCTCCCCAGCCCCTCTTGTGCACTTCTGAGGAAGAAAAAAATGTAGAAAGTTTCTTTGTGCCAGATGAGAAGACATAGTTAGTTATAGAGAAACATTAATTAGAATAATATGTCATTAGCAGAAAGACAACTAGAGTAGCTGAAAAAAAGAGACAATCAGAAATGCACAATAGGAGACTGGGGAGATAGCTCTGTAGAATAAGACTCACCAGTCAAGTGAAAGGGCCTGAGTTCAATCCCCAGTTCCACAAAAAAAAAGAAACACAATGGACATGTGTCATAGAAATGTGTGTAGGATATTGGAAAAACAAGCTGTTATTCATGAGAAATAGATAGCAAAGAGAACACTTTCATAAAAGATGTCTGTAATACATGTATATTAAGAGGAATAGTAATGAGCAAGTATAAAACACTGCTAAAAACTAAGAAGGAAAGAAAAATCCAGGAAAAGAAAACAGGCAAACAAAGGGAAGTCATTTCTCAGAGGGGGAAACACTAGTAAACAGGTCTCGTGATCAACATTTACATTAAGACAAAAGTGAGTTAGTTGTTTATGATGATTCATCTTGCAAAGATGAAGAATTACAAGAATTGTGACCAATAAAATTCAGCAGGGTCTCTTACAGTTTGTGGTTGCTGATACAAATTGCTGCAGCATATTTGCAGAACAATGTGACATCTTATCCCTAGTGGGACTACCCTCCATCTTTGCCCACAGGAGCTTGTATGCTGGAAACATAGCACCTCACTCCCAGTAGGCCATGCACAGGATGCTTGCTGGGCAGTGCAAGTTTTCTCCACAAGCAACAACATAGAAGGTTTGAGTTATAGTTAGGAAGGAAAACACAATGACAACAAATGAAATTAAATAAAACTGTGTGAAGCAGTGTCATACTCAACATTGTACATGATGGTCAACATAATTTCAATGAAAAATGAAACTTTTGAAGACTCACTATGAAATTATATATTCCTTTTATGAAGTTCAAAACAAATGTTACTCATTGAGATGAACAGGTGGCTGTGTGTGGTATCTCTTCCCCACTGAAGGGCTCTATTTTTAAATCTTTTCTTTCATTTTTCCTGAGCAGCAGAAATCACTCTAGCAGAATCATTCACAGAAGGGTGAATCACTTGTTCATTGTCCGGCACTCAGGGATGGCCTAGGGCAGTGGTAGTGAAACTGAGGCACAGGTGTCTTCTCTTTTAAGACAAAACATGGTAATGCATGACCTGTTTTCACTAAATTAAAACCTGATCATGCAGAATGAATCGCAGTGTTAGTATTCTGAAATCAATATGTGGGTCTGTGGTAGAACTTTTCGTTGTTGTTGTTGTTTGTCTTTTTGAGACAGGGTCTCGCTATGCAGTTGAGGCTGGCCTTAAGCTCACTTTTGTAGCCCAGGCTGGTCTCGAACTCGCACCAATCCTCCTGCCTTAGCCTCCCGATTGCTGGGATTACAGGCGTGCGCCACCACGCCCGGCTATGTGGCAGAACTTTGGACACTAGTCTCTAAAAGATGTGTCATCCCAGATACAGGGAGGAAGTTGGGAGGACAGGGACTAGGCTACAAATGTACAGGGGCTCTGTAAGATTCTGACTTGTCAGGCCAGCCCACAAGGAGTCATTGGAAAGATGGTTAGAGGTGGGGCTCTTTTCTCCCTACACATGTTTCACCACCTATGCATGTAGAAGGCCATCTTTTACCGCTATAGCTCCATCAAAACTGGGATTCATCAGAGAGTCTATTCTAGTCCTTAAAAGAACCTTTGCTTTCTAGAATTAATTGCATGGAATTTTCTCTATGTTCCTGTTCATTTGATGCATTTTTCAATAAACACTGATTTTTTGTGATCATTGAGAGTATTCAGCTTTAAAGTGAGAGGCAGACCCTCAATTTTTGCACACCAAGCCATAACTACATGTGTGTCACAAGCTATTTAATGCAATCAACTCTCGGCAACTGTATTGCCACCATTCATCTAAAATTGCCATTGACTATTTAAAAATTTCAATCTATCTATATATAAATTTATTAATCTCTAACCCTTGAGCACTTGAGCACTATGAATTGCTGGTTTTCTATTTCACTTAGAAAGATTTTTCCTTAGTTTTGGATTACTTACAAAAAGTATCCACTCATGTTTTCTAATAGTACTTTAATGCATTTATTTTTAGCATAAAATCCTTAGCCCATCTGGAGTTTATTTTGGTGTTGGAAATAGAGTAGAAATACAATTTTATTTTATTTTCCAGATGGCTACTAAATTGTCCTAACTCCATTTTTGGATAAAGGATATGAAAAGAGTTTTTGACAGAAGAGCAATTTTTAAGTATATGAAAAGGTGCTCAACTACAGTCATAATTTTTTCTTAAACTGCAAATGATAACATTAAATAAATTAAGTATGTACATACCCTTTGACTCACATGTTTTATTTTTAGAAATTTCCTTTTAGAATATTTTACGTTAATTTGTAAGAACATAGATGCATATATGGATGGTGCTTGTAGACACGACTGTAAACAATAAAATAGTAAATTCAAGTAAATGTTGCTAAGATGGCTTGAAATAAAAATTTTCATATAGCTGCATTAAGGAAACTATGAACTTTTTATAAAACAGTTGACAATATATGATCCTGTCAAGATACTGAAGTTGTTTTATTCATATAGGAATTGAACTACTTTTATGCTTGTGCTATACATTACCACTTCTCCAAAATAGTACATGTTTATAAGCACGCACACAAAAATACATGTATGAATGCATGCAGCTACACATGAGTTACTTTGAAAAGCTACTCCGGCATCGAATGACTAGTACAGCTTTTAAAGAGTGAAACTAGGGAACAGAATGACTCCTTTGAGGTGTGAGGGGGAAGTCATTTTGGGGTAAGCACGTTTCCTGAATATAATTTTAAAAATATTGCTGTACAATTCCAACCCAAACCAAAGAGCGTCGAGCTTATGGTGAGAATAAAACCGTCTATTTAGAGACTAATGTGACAATTATAAGTACTTGTAATTTTTTTAAGCAAAACTCAAACCAGAAACAAAATCTCAGTGCTAAAAGTTAATGTCTCTCCTGCATCATTGCCATGATGAAAGCATTCGTTTTCTAAGCCATTGACTGCTACACTGAACTCAGTGGAGATGAAGCTTTGCACAGGTAGATTGCAAATGCTGCCCAGAGCAGTAGGAGACAAAAGAAGCTAAGTGAACATTGATCCTTCCTCTGCTTAATCAGAGTAACTCCACCATTGTGGTTATCTCCACCACACACCCACACTCACTGTGTGGGAAAGAGTGAGCATTTCTAGATAACTCTCTTTCTCAAAGAAATGATGTGTAAGCTAATCAAAAAGCAAACCGAACGTCCTCTTCTCAGCCTGCTATTATAAGCAACCTTGTATAATCAAAAAAGAAAAAAAAAACAACTTCATAAACTTATGGATGCCTAGAAGTTCAAAATTTGGAGAGTTTTGTACAAATAGAATAACCCCGTTGTTTTATTTCATACAGAAGGATAGTGACATGAGAGAGATAACAGAGAGTATGTCCAGGGTCACATTTGGCTCACTGGTGGCACAATCAGGACTGAGCATCCAGCATCCTCTCTCCCACAGTTTTACTTTAATTTACTGAAGAGCAAGGGATTATCTAGCCCCTTAAATACTGAAAAGAATTTTGGATCAGTGTCTTGTAGCTGCCACTGTAAGGTTCTCTTCTCGTGCGACCAACCACCTCATTTCCTTCTTTGGGGATTGCTTGCTTTTCAGTTCAGTTTTAAGAAGTGTGCAGTGAAGTCTGCTGTAGGAGGGAAAGTACTCCCTCCCACTGACTATCACCACTGATAACTGTGTATAAACTTAAACCCAACTGAATAGAAAGCAACGTTTCCAAAGGGAAAAATGCATCTTTAGAACAGGTCTGAAGGTAATAGCCTTGTGATCATTATATCTATCTCTGAGTTTGCATTATCACTTCATAAGACAAAACAGAAGGTGGCAAAAGCCCACTGCCATCCTTCAGTTTTTGATGCAACATATTCATCAAAAAAGCATTCAGTCCCCTGAGCTTGCAGCCATATGCTACAGGAAAATGTCACCAGTTAAAGATGTATTCATTTGCTGTTTTGAAAACTCTGTTTGATATTCATGCATTCCAAGTGTTTTGACCTAGATTTCTGTAGAGGCATTAGATCCAGTCTTGAGCAGGCAGCTAGACAGCTGTTGCTTGTGTAGTCAAAGGAAGAATCTAAAGTTAAAAAGAGAGAGAGAGAATGAAAAAATGAAAACATTTATTAATGGGTGCCAACATTTTGCACAGCCAATATGTTTAATACTAGATTAACTAATATAAGCATATGGAGATGCATTTGTTGCAAAGCTTTAAAGAAAAGAACAAAGAAAAAAAAGTTGGAAGTAGCTAAAGTTCAAGGGAAATGGAATTTGCACTTTCTCCTATAAATGAAAAGCTTGGTGAAATGGCAACATACTTTAATTATAAGCAAGTGGCTAATGTCATAGCATTTAGGATTTTTTTTTTCAGGCAAGATGTATGATGCTCCTCACTCAGCATGTATCTCAGATAATCCTAAAGCCCTTATATGACAGCAGGTCCATGAAGTTATTTTAGACACCAATCTTGTTCTCACCCACAATAGTATACTTTTTGGCATATTGAACCTCTAGTTAACTCAATTGTAAATTGATATGGAATAGGTAAATAATAATGAATGTGAAATATTCATGCTTAGTTCTTTCTTTCCCTCAAGAGCAAGATGAAAGAAACCACACTGCTTAAAGACTCACATGGCCACACATAAAATTATAGCAAATTCCTCAGTAGCTTCCCTTCTCCGTCTCAGTAGGGTGATGACAGTGAACCCAGTGGTAATTAGTGATTCTTTTGGCTATGTCCGCTCAGACTCTCTTTTTCTAGCTTTTGAGCTGATCTTGAAAAATATGCATCTTTAAGGTATCTAAAACCACAGAGCCATTCAGTCACCCAGCCCCAAATGGCTATTGAGCATCTACTGGTAGAGACTGATAGATTATGGGAATACTGATGTAAGAGAATGAATCTCAGATGATAGTGGGCTCCAGAATATGAATTTGTTTCTCTTCATGTGAACACAATGATTTGGTACCTTCCAATCACTGAAATAGTTCAATACACGTCAAGTGTGAAACTGTTGGGAGCTACAGACAATGCTAAAATCTTTATGTGTGGCACGTAGATGTCCTTGCTCCAAGTACCTGGGAACCAATCAAAGAAAACACACCACTTGGCCTCATCACAGACAGGGGGCTTTACATTGCCTTTTATCCTCCCTCTTCCCAAAGCTTGGTATGAGAATTTGAAGAAAATTCAAAGGCTATTTATTCATTCAAAAATATTTGTGCATGTAAATACTGCATTTGACATGGTAGAGCTAAGATAGAAGACAAAAATCTTTAGCACTGAGATGCTTTGAATCCAAAAGGAAAGATAATGTGAACATTATGTTCTGTGGTGTACACCAAGAAAAATAAAAGAAAAGGATGAAGAGATGGATGGGGGGAGATGAGGTGGAAAGGAAAGGGATATAGAAAGAGCCAAGATAGAGGATGTATTTCTCAACTTCTCAGGAGGACTGCAAGCACTATTCCAAGTATGCACTAACAAAGTGTTCTGAAAAACGTGAAAACATCTAATAGATAGCTCCGAGGCACAAGTGCCTGCTGGGCAACTGCAAGGTCGTGAATTCGAACCCTGGTCCCACAAAAAAAAAAAAAAAAAAAAAAAAAAAAAAAAAAAAAAAAAAAAAAAAAAAAAAAAAAAAAAAAAAAAAAAAAAAAAAAAAAAAAAAAAAAAAAAAAAAAAAAAAAAAGCAAAATAACACAACTTGAAATACAGGCAATGCCACAACTTGAAATACAGGCAATGCCCCTGAGCAGAATCAGCAAAGGTCATTCATACTGAGCAGGTGAAGTATGAACGTAGTTCGTCAGGATTAAAGATTGTGTATAACCTGCTTCATAGTAAATGTGGGCGGTGGCACTTTTGGCAGATGTAAGGAATAGTGAGTAGTGAGACCTTGGTGGACCAGCTGTATTTAGTCAAGACACTGAGGCCACAACCAGTCTGCAAGGAAGGGCAAATGTTGCGGTCCATCTATAGCTACTGAGAAGTTCAGAAACAGGGATAGAAGAAAGGTAAAAGAAGGAAAGATGAAGAAGAGGAAAGAGAATACCTCAGTGGCTGAAATCAAGACACTCCTCGCAATGTTCATTCACTTTTGAAACTGCTGTAAGCGTAGACAAGAAAAAAATTGATTTTATTTTCCAGTAAAACTATCAGTTGTTAGAATAAATATGTGCGGACATCTCTTGAGCGGTAGGCAAAATTCTAAGTGTAGAGTGATGGAAGGAACCCAAGTTTAACTGATAGCCTTCGGAAAACAGAAGCATCTGCATGAATGTGAAGGATGCCGAAAGCGCAACCAATAGAGGGAGGAAGGCGGAAGCAAGCGGCGAAGCGAGGCGCTCCCACTGGGCGCTGGCCCGGATGAGGACTGTTACATATGTCTTGTGTTTAATTTTCCACTTCTGCTCCACCAAGACACTATGTGGTAGAAGCTCACTTGAAAGGTGAGAGCAGGAGAAGTTAAGTGACTGACTCAAGGTCACAGGCATAGAAAGTAGCTGGTCAGGAACCTCAGGTGTAGTGTGGGAATTTACAACTGCCATACTCCAGTCGCTCGAAAAGCTCTGAGGTGTATGAGGAAGCCCTAGGTTGTCTCCCTTCCATCAGAGTTTCCAGTAAAGCATGGAAAAATGGGTCGATAGCGAAAAATCTAGAGAACTGAGGTTTATTTATTTCCCTATCTTCATTTTTTTTTAATGTATTAGGTACAGGGTCTTGCTGCGGAGTTTGGACTCACAGTGATCCTCAAACATTCAGCCTCCCGCTGGGATTACAGGCTTGCACCACCATGCCCGGACTTTGTCACCAGCTCAGCGTGTTCCAGAGACTGGGCCAGCACAGCATTTGGGACTAGGAATCTGACCCTTGTCCCTGTGCTTTCAAAAGCAGAGGCTTAGTCTGCTGAGTTCTCTTGCCAGCCCCAGGTACTGATGTTTAAAGCTATATATTATGTGAGAGAAGTGGGGGACACAACTGAGAAAATGGAAAGGAACCCTTAGAAGTTTTAACATGGGATAGCTTAAATCCCTGAGCCAGCAAAGGAGAGACTGTTTGGATTTTCCATCCCAACTTTTCTGTATGAAATAAGTATAATCAGGCATAGGTTAAATCAATTGTCCTCCAGCAAGGATATATCCATATGTTCTCTATACATTTAAAGAAATGGAAAACCACACAAAGTCCACTGGGAAGCTATCCAGATTATTTATTAAGCATAAATTTATGAGTGAATACATTTTACTTCAACAACCAATTTGGGCCTTTGAGGGATATAAAATATTACAACTTAGAAGACTCGTTCTGTGTTGGTCCACTGGACTGACACTGGACTCAGATTCTAGATGGGTCAGGGAGGCGTCCAGCTCCACCAAGCCATGTGGGAATTCACATGAGAGACTTAATCAAATGGAAGTGAAGCTGTAAGTCCAGAGCCTTATTTTACATAAACTGTGAGACTCTTCAGCAAAAAACAAAGTGTATTTGCTATCTCTCCTTACTTTAGAATCTAAAGAAGAAAAACAAAGAGGCTGTGCTTCCTTTCTCATAACCTGGACTTTCTGATATGTTAGAAAATGCAAAGCAAGCTTCAAATTGGAAGGGCAAACACAGGAAACCTGGGATAGGCCCACATACCAGTGACTATCACAAAGTTGATTTAATATCAGTGACTCACAGGTAAAACTAGAATGAACAAGTGTGTGTTTTAAAATAGATAATGGCTGACTAGATAGCTCAGCAGATTGAAGTGCCTGCTTAGACAGATGCAGGATCCAGGCGGGGGTTGATTCCCTGCGTACTCCACCAGTCCCACACCTAGCAATGCTGAGAGGGTAACAGAGTCCAGGCATGGTGGTATGCAGCTCAAATCCCAGCACTTGGGAGGCTGAAAACAGGAGGATCACTATAAGTCTGACCTGTATGGTGAGACCCTATAGAATCTGTACTAAAAATACATTAAATAGATAAATACGTAAGTAGATGACAATTCTTCTGTTAAACTTCTTTAACAAATTACTGTATAATTATATCCAATACCCAATTTCTTTCAATTATCTAACAGAAAAGTAGAACAACAAAATAAGTTGCATTTAAAAATCACAAAATTACTAAAATAATATAATACCTGAATAAAAAATAATTTAACAGGTATGGTGGTACACACTTGTAATGTCAGCTACTCTGGAGGCTAACACAGTAGGATTACACTACTGAGGCCAGCATAAGAAACTCAACGAGATCCTCTCAAAGCACATTTTTAAAAGCCTTAAGTATGAGCTGGAGAGATAGCTCAAAGATCTAAGCACCTGCCTGGGAAGCACAAAGGCCTGGGTTTGATTCCCAGTACCAAATGTCATGCCAGCCCCATAACCTCGTGTGAGCTGTGCTGGCCACCAAACCCAATCATGGTGGTGTATGCATATAATCCCAGTTCAGGGGAGGCTGAGACAGGAGAATCACTATGAGTCCAATCTGCATAGCCACTCCCTGTACCAACCAACCAACCAAATAAATAAATAAGCCCCAGGTATAACTTAGTAGTAAAATATTTGGCGAGCATGAGAGAGGGAGTGGGTTTAAATTCCTTGAGAAATTTTGTTCTTACAATAGGGTAATAGGAGCACTGATCCTTCCCTCTTATTTTTCATAGAACTTGCAAAAATAATTTAAGCTGAAAGGATTAAAGCAAACTTTATGCAGATTGTTTACTTTCTGTGAGGGTTGCTTATCAAAACTAATGTTGAGGCTGGGAGAAAATGACAAAGACAGTAATTCTAAATTTCTAGAACAGATGGATTGGTACTCTTTCACATTTTAAAGGAGACCTGCTCACTTGATATTTGCCAGTAAAGGACAGGCTTTGATAAGAAAATGAAAGGTAACTGATTTAATTAGCACAAAATTCAGCACTGTAATAAAAACCAATTTTTCTCCTATTTTCTATACATTGGGAAACTTTCTTTCCCCAGCGTAACTGGACATGTGTACTATACTGAAATTTCATCAATTACTATTAGAATGAGTTAGGAAATATTGGTTATAGAAGGGAAATACTAGAGGGTATTATCCTCCAATCATGAAGTCCCTACCAACATTGATTTAGTAACCATGGCTGTGGTTTGTGTTTAGTTGTCCCCCGCAGAGCTTCATGCAGTCATGGGGCGGACTTCCGGAGTTTATGATTAACTCATGATCCACTGGGATTATGGATGTGAGTGCTGCACCCAGCCTGGGGCAGATAGCATGAATGACAATGGAGGGAAACAGACTTGCTCTCTGCTGCCGTCACTGTTGTTACTCCTCCATTTTGCTGCTTCTGTTTTTTGCCACTGCCATGAAGGGTTGCCCTCTGCCATGTGCCACACTGCCTGAGAGCCAGTTGAGTGTGGCCTGAAACCTCCAGCAACTATCAGCTAAATAAACTTTTCTTCCCCTCGTTTTGGATGTCAGGCATTTGTCCTAGCAATGAGAGAAGAGTAACTGAGACAGCTATTACACGTACATGTTTGTGGTCACTTACAAAAATGCATACACAAAAACTGTTATGGTTTATGTCCAGTTGTCCCCCCAAAGCCTCATGTAGTCATTGGGTGGGGACTTCTAGAGTTTGAGTCTTGATCCATGATCCTTGAGATTATGGGTTTTAGTAATGATGGGATTATGGGTCGAAGTACTTCTGGGATTATGGCTGTAGCCTAGGGCGGAGGCTAGGGTGGAGAGCCTGAATGTAATATAAAGAGAGACAGAGAGACAGGCTCGAGCTGTTGCTGCTGCTCTGCTGTCCCTGATTGATTGGCTGCCTCTGCCACCATTTTGTTGCTGTTCTGCCGCCATGAACTGGATTCTCTCTGCTCTGTTCCTCTCAGCCTTGGACCAGCCGAATATGGACTGAAACCTGCACTAACTGTGAGCTAAATAAACCTTTCCTTCCTTCATTTTGAGTGAAAACTCAGCAACGAGTGAAAAGTAACTAAGAAAAAAACCATGTAAGTTTTGCAAAGAGCAGAAGAAAATCCACACTTAATAAGTGTTTGAACAGTTGTTCACATAAGATCATAGTCTTTATACATAGTCCAATGTTCCATAATTGCAGTGGGTTACCAGTGAAATTAGCAACGTTGGGGGCTGTTGATTTAAGCCTTTTACAGCTCATCGTACTAATATAGCTTTACATTGTATGCCTCATAGTTAGACTTTTCTGCTGGATGGGTAAGGGCAAGTTAAAGCAAGACCTGTATAACAAAACATCCATCTTTTGTATCTTACAAGGCCAAATCCCCTCAGGATTAACTTTGGAACCATGTTCAGTGCTTTGTAGAACTGTTGTCAGCGTCAGCCATTGGGATGAGTCACCACCATTGCTTGACCAATTCGCTCTCTGTGAAAGCCTGAGAGAATGTTTGTTCTCTAGGTGACTCTCCTTAAACAAACTATGCACTTCATTTATCCCTTTTCTCTGTGGTCTCATAACCTCCTAGAACAGAACATTTGGGAAACCACTGAGTTATAGGATGTTACAGCACAGGTTCTCTTACGTCCTGAGTCCTCACTGACCTTGAAGGGCTAGGGTTAAAATATTGGCTATCCTTGTAGCCCTTCTTTTTCTCTAATTTTTGGTCTGTAAACTTATATTCTTAACCATCCAGAAGAGAAACTTAGTGATACTATTACTCTATAACATAGGTACTTGAGCTTAACATCGCTGTCTTTCTGAGTATCACACATCTTAGAATTAACTTGCTCTTAGCTTAAAGAGATTTTTTTTCTTTCTTTACCAATATCGATTAGAAAATTTGTCATGTCTACACCCTGTGCTCTGTGTAACTACTAGGAGGACAACAATATGCATTGTCAATTATTTCAAATATTCCACTAACGTGTTTTGAAACTGTCATATTGTTATTTCCTAGTAAAAGT
The DNA here is from genome assembly GCA_004027025.1 of Myocastor coypus. Taxonomy (NCBI): domain Eukaryota; kingdom Metazoa; phylum Chordata; class Mammalia; order Rodentia; family Myocastoridae; genus Myocastor; species Myocastor coypus. The sequence continues at coordinate 13,410 of PVJA010015454.1, read as the reverse complement.
AATTTTTAAGGAAAAGACAAACAAAGCAGGAAAGAAGTTGAAAGAATAAAGCAGTTTAAAAACTATACACAGGACAACCTGGATAATTGTACTGCTGATACCTGCTGATCTATTGAAGAGAGCAGTTAATGCCTATTTTTTTCTCTCTTTTAAAAATTTTTGACCAATTTTGTATGCTGATATCTCATGATCTGAACATCTAATTGAAAGACAACAATGTAACAACCACTGTTGAATTCCTATCATTTTTCTTTAAGGGAATTCAGTAATGCTGTATCATTTCTAATGTTTTGAGGTTTATTGTACTATTTTTATTCTCTTTAAAATAAAGAATGATGAAAAAAGATCATAGTCTGAATGATTGTTAATGATTGTTATCCATTTCCTCTTATTTAAAAATTATATTTAGTGTAGGGTCTACAAGGTCTCACTACACAGACCATACTGAAGTCATTCTCTTGTTTTCAGGCTTCCATGTGTTGGGATTACCAGCATGTGCCAACACACCCAGTCTCAGTTGCCTTAAAGTCACACCCAGTCTCAGGGTGCCCTGGGGGTGAGGCTGGCCTGGCATTCTGGGGATCAATCCTGGTCTATGCATCTGCCTGAGCAGGTTTTTTAATCCACTGAGCTATCTGTCCAACTCTTTCTTTTTTCCTTGATGCTAGATGTATGATGAAGTCTTTGGTTTTCTGTTTGCACTTACTATGAATGTAGCAGTGAATAAACAGCATTCGACTGACATGATGCCACCCAATGTTTCAAAAAACATCTTGCTCCTCTAGTCTTGTGTCTAGCTCTGTACTCATTAGGGACAGACTAGCTTGAAACAACTAACAACCACTCAGCCACGCATGTGTATGTTGCCCAAGAGTTATGGAGATAAATTTCTGCATGCAGAGAGTGTGCTAGAGCCGTGGAACAGAAGACGAGTTGTCAATGTAGATTCACTCCTGACTGCTATACAGTACACACGGGAGGCAACTTAAAGCAATTAGGATTGCAGATCCGACAGCTTCCCTATGAGCTGCCACATTAGGTTAGGAACAGAGGATTAGAGAAGACCAAATGTTTCTGTTTCAACTCCAGAGGATTAATTTTTCTCCTTTTCAAATTTGGCAAAGGATGATGTCTAAATCTGAAAGCAGAGACACTGCAGAATTACAACCAGGGCAGCCAGTGAGTCAGCACAAAGTTAGCAGTCTGTATATTCCTCGCTTGAGACCTGAAAACTAGAAGTGATCAGGTGATGCTGAACTTCTAACCTGAAGTTTAAGCTCCCATATCTTTTAAAACATAGCACTTTCCTACATCCAGTCTAGATTACTTTATTAAGGAGACAAAGGGAAATTCTAAGTGGCTTTTAAAATTAATATCATCTCTATTTCTCACCTTTAAACTCTATGTCCTAATGTCCATTTTAAAACTGCATGCAGTTGGCTGCATTACAGCCAATTTAAGTGCGTGGATTTAGAAGAATCAGAGTCACACATGTATTGTCTCGGAATCTAGCTCCTTTGAAAAGATCTGTGGTTGGGTTTCCTTGTTCTCAACAAAAGCAGAATTATGAAAATGGTGAGCTACTGAGATTGGACCAATTAAAATACTCTATAGTCTCTCCTTCCCTTCATCTGTCCAGATAAAGGTGATTGTGCATGTGGGACAGACCAGAGGCTGATATTGTCTTGGAGGTGGGCAAGCAACACTGATGGAATCCACAGAGAATTTAAGTGCAGGAATATGCAGACTTGCAGAGAAACTGATGGTCTCGAGATAGTGCCACTGGGTAGAAGCCTATCTTTGGGGAAATAAATAGGAGCATGTGTCCTCGGACCAGTAAATTGATGCAAAGCAAGCATCAGACTCTGGTACTTAGAAAAATTTGAAGTTATTACGATAATTGTTAAGATAGGGAATTAGGTCCAGAGAAAAAACAAGGGAAAACTTTTACTGTGACTTGGAGTAAAGGATGGAAAATTTTTGAGAATGAGTTTATGTTATAAACAGCTTGGGCAAGTGGAAAATCAAACAGGCCTAACTAGAAGGAGGACTGATGTTATCTGAAGACTATTACGTCCTCATGAGACTCTCCCTTTACAAAACTCCGAGTGTCTACTTACACCACTGTTCCTTCCTCCTTGGAATCATTTCCTGTAATTATTTCAATGTAACAGTACATCTTACAAGAGAATTGGATTCCACAATTTGTGGACAGGTGAAAAACCACTGTCTTAGTTACTTTCATTGATGCTGAGACAAAATATCTGACACAAAGGACTTCAAACAGGAAAGATTTATTTTTGTTCACGGCTTGTAGCAGTTTTATTCCAAATTTCACTGACTCCAAGAGAAGGCCTTGTGGCAGGGAGACTGTCCCACAGCAGAGCAGTGCAGAAGCAAAGAGTGAGAAAAAAGGAGTTGAGTCAGGGAAAAGAGACTTACCACACCCCCAATAGCCTGTCTCCTTTGATCAGGTGCCACCCCAATTTATACATTTAGCTCTAAATGCACAACCCCATTAGTCCACTAATGACTATCATTCCTTCATGATTAAGTCACCTCCCCAAAGCACTTAAGATTTTGTGGGAATATCTACATATGAAACATGACTACTACGACTGAGTCCTTCCTAACCTTCCGCATATATTCATGCATGTAGAAGTTGAGAGTATTGGTTAAAGTAAAAAGAAAAAACAAAAGGAAAGTAAATGCAAAGATATTAAGATGTTTAATTCATTGCCCTCATAAGAAACATACTACAGTGATATATGTGCACCCAATTTTGTAGCAGTGCAATTCTTCATAGCTAAATCTTGGAAACAACACAAATGCTCAGCAATTACTCAGGAATGGATAAAAGAAGATACAATTTTTATACAAGGGACTATATCTCAGCTACAGAAAAGATAAACTTGAGGAATTTTTAAGATAGGTAAATGGATGCAACTAGAGACCATATTTATAAGTGAAATAAGTCAGACTCACACATGTAAACACCAGATTGTCTTCCTAGTGTAAAAACAAGAAAGAATTTAGTACCAAGCATGGGGTCATTGCTGTAAGAATACCTGGCCATGTCACTCAACAGTCCTTGGGAATGGTTTATGGGATGGGTTTGGAAAGATTCAAAGATATTACCTGAAACAGTAGAGTAAGAATATCAGCCTATTCTATATGGGAGATTCTGGCCAGCGCTCAGAAGTCCAGAAAACCAGTAAAAACCAGGCTTTGGAGATTTCTGCTGGAAAAAAAGACTAGATTGGTTGTTGGACTCCAGACAATGCACCTTATGACTTAGAAGAAAGTTTACCTAAACTTATTTTCAAGTCCAGACACTCTTCCTGAGACTGGAATCAAGGGAGGTAGACTAGTTAACCTTATAGAAGAAATTCCAAGAAAAAAACATTAAGACTGTGACATTGTCATTGATGTGACATTTTAGTCTGATCTATGTTGAGAATCAAGAACAAAGAGCAGAATGATTTAAAACATTGTGAGTTTGGCTGGAGAGGTTCCAGCTCCAATAAAGCTGTAGACTACAAAGATAGACCTGAAGAGATGTTGGTTGCCCAGAGGGAACAGGACAATAGAAAGATATCCTGAGGACATCACAAGAAACAACAAAGCTCCATCCTTTGTAGTTTCCAAACTGCAAATGTAAGTCTTTGCTTTCAGAAGAAAGGCATAGAGCACCATGTCCCAGAATAGCGGTGGCACACAAAATTTGTTTCGCAGGACTGGGTTCACAGGCCCCAGCAGTCCAAGTATTCTACCCTTACAGCTAAGACAAAGGGAAGCTCAGCTACTGCTCCAGCAATGCGGCATCATCTATATGGTGCTGGATTTAGGACCATGGTAATGAAAGAGTTGTGAGATTATAAAGATTTCCATTACCCTGGTTTCAGAAGGTCAGGGAGGCCAGACAGTGTGTCCCTGAGAGGGCAGTGTATGAAGCACTGAGTGTTAGGCCTCATAAGTTTGTAAGAGCCAGGAATGTGAATCATCTAAGGAAAGCAGAAAGAAATGGAACCAGGTGTGCCTAAAAGAGAAATCATGTGAATTTTAACCACTTGTAATGTCATAGGAATGGAGCCACTCAATCCTTTGGGTGCTCACAATTTGCCACAGATTGCTTTAGATTCTGTGGTTGGAACTACAGGAATCAGTGTGTGTCTTTCTGCGCTATGGACTTGCTTTAGTCCCAACCCTTGGTATCCTCCTGTTTATGACTTTTGGCATGAAATCCTTCCCCTAGGGGTCAAAGAGATAGCTCCATGGCAAAAGCGCCTGCCTGGCAAGTGCAAGGTCATGAGTTCGAATACTAGACCCAACCCCCAACCCAAAAAGAAATCTTTCTCCTGTGCAATTGAATGATGGAAGTTTTTCACTTTTTATTTGTTACAGGGACTGACAACTAGCAGTTTGCTTTACATCTCAGAAGAGACTTAGACTTTTCAACAATGTTGAAACTTAGAATTTGGCAACTCTGGGAAAATTCCCAGTAGGGGGATAGCTGGATTGAATGGGATTTCCAGTTCTAGTTTTTTAAGGAATCGCCACACTGCTTTGCATAATGGTTGCACCAATCCGCAGTCTCACTAGCAGTGGAGAAGTGTTCCTTCTTCCCCATAGGCTCTTCAACATTTGTTGTTGATTTATTTCTTTATGGTAACCATTCTTTCTGGATGAGATGGTATCTAAATTTTGTTTTAAATTTCATTTCTCGATGGCTAGCAATGTGGATCAATTCTTCATGTATTTATAGGCTTGTTGAATTTCTTTCTCTGAGAAGTATGTGTTATAGAATGATATTATCACTAAGCTTCTGTCCTGGAGGGTTAAGAATGTAAGATTACAGATAAAAAAACTAGAGAAGATGCCTCACAAGCAGAAATGGACGGTGCACAGTCAACGGTAAATTGTCTCTGTTCTATACCTCAACATTTCAGAGAGGAGCCAACCAAGCTACAGAGAGATCAAGCCATGTATTGAAGATAGAAATGCTATCAAGTGGAAAAAGGTGAAATTCAATCCAAGTCCATCCACCTTCAAAGACAATAATGCTACAACAAAGATAATAAATAAATAGGTAGATAAATACATGTGAGATGTAAAGTGATCCCAAAGGAAACTGTTATGTTTATACAAACCCACCACTTGAGACTCCGGAAAATATAATAGGTTATGCTTTGCTTTTGCTTTTTAATGCAATGATGCCCCACTCATTTCAGAAATATTTGTCTTATGCCAGCCAAGTACAGAGAGGAATATTCAGAGAGACCAAAAGAAAGCTGGAAAAGCTGCTCTTCCCTGGCAGATTGGCTCAGGCTCTGGTTTTTCTAATATACACAAAACAGAATGATAAAATAGGAAGAATTTAGACAAATATTTATATATATGGTGGATGAGGACACCTGCCAGAGCAGGTGAATTAGCTACAGAAGGAAATGTTGCCTGGGGATTCAACTCGAGCAAAAACTGACACATTTTATAGCTAAACTTAATGCAAATCTGCTCTTCAGTTTATCTCCAAAGCTCAATAGAATTGAGGGGTTTCTTTGCTTTCTTTTGCATGTGCAAAGATACTTTAAAATTTGGTACTCATAGGCACTGACTCTCCACTCTGTACAGGCAAACTTATCAGGATGACATCTCAGTTTTTTTGCCTCTCACCCCGCGTCACCTATATAATCCAGTAACAAAATCCATCCCTTACAAGTGGCACAGCTCCTGCCATTAGTGTAATGCACCAACACAGGCAACTATAATGATTATTTAATTGAATATAGATGTTGGCTGACAACACCATGCATTTTAAATCAGTCATGATACATATTAATCCAGTCCTCATAATAGGCTATTTCCAATAACAAATGTAGAAGGACAGACTTTTAATCTCGAGGTAGTTTATAACCTACATGAGCACATATTCTCCATTTAAATCTTTCATATTTTATTAGCAAATAAGAAGGACGCTTGACAAAGATTCTAATTTTGCTTCAGTGAGACATTTATTTTTGTATAAGGAATGTAATTCTGAGAAATTGAATGCTTTGCTGTATTATTAGCTGAGTGCATGTTCATTTTTGAACCAATATTTGTTGGGACACCTACTGTATTAAAGACAGCGTTTCTGGTGATGGGTAACTAAACAAGAAAGCAAAACCTTTTCCCGGCTACACTTAAATACTACCTAGGAAAGACATACAGTATGGAATAAAGGAGTGAACACATGGAACCGCCAAGGATGCTAACACAATGTAAAGTCAAACATTTAAGTGGGATAAAGGGGATAGAGAAGTAGCAAAAGAGAAATGGAATTATTTCATATCAGGTTTTCAGAAAAAATTCCCTGGTAAAATATTAATTGACACTTGGTTGGAGAACTGTGGAGGCAGCTGTCTTCGTTTCTGAAGATAGAGTATTCCAGGAAGAAAAGTGTAGAGGATGCACCAGAAGGTAAGGGTGGGGATGGAAGGAGGTCAAGGCGCCACGTGTCACCCGAACCAACTGAGCTAAGGAGATCATAAAAGGGGAGGTCCTAAACGGAAGTTCAGTGGAATCATGCTGTGACCTCAGGATACAGAACACTCTCAAAGGTCCTCAAATAGAACTGAGCGCGCTCTGAGATGTCTGAAAAGGGGAGGATTGATAATTTTAGTCCACACAAAAAAACAACAAATATGTGTCTTTCAAAGAATCACAGAATCTGAAAGGAAACATCTTCCCCTTCAAAGATTAGCGTTTTAGCCTTAGAAAAAATAAAGTGACATAAAGTATTACTATTTTTTGTTATATCCATCACAACTTTGTTCATCTATGTGTATATGGCTGAAAATTCATAATTTTATTGGATTGGAGGTCCAATTCTGGCACAGAATGGAATAGGGAAGAAGAAGGTATATTACTAAGCATCAGACAAACATTATCCCATACTGTGGAAAACTATTTAATTATTTTCAGTTTATGCTTTGATTAATAACAAATGTTTGTCCTATTCATACCTGTTAACATGTCATGTGCCTTTTAATGTTTCCAATATCCTGTAAATTTCGTCGGTATTTGTAGAGAGAGGAAACTAGGACTCTTAGAACTGTTTTGCCCAGATTCATAGTAAGAGGTAGGTGTGACCCAAATGTCAGGTGCTCAGTTTTCAAAATGATGGTCACCTCCCTTAAGGAAAGAAAAGTGGAGACAAAGAACGAATGACAGAAAATGAGAAACCAACTGGAAAAGCACAGAACATAAAACATTGTTATTAATCCTCTAGAAAGTAAACATATCATTGCATTATGAATAAGCAGTTCCACTACTGTGTTTGTAGGCCCTGAATTAACAACACATTCCAGTACTTCTACACAATTTGCTCACATCAGCACTATTCATAAAAGCATGGGGCTGGCAGGATGGCTCAGTGGTCTAAGGCACCTGCTTAGGAAAGCTTAGGCTGCCACAGGGACCATGGTTTGATCTCCGGTACCACATGCTGCACCAGCCCTGCCCCCAGGGCAGGCTGAGCCAGCCATAAAATAAAATAAAATAAAATAAAATAAAATAAAATAAAATAGAATCACACAGGTGGACATAGGGAAAAATGTCTTTCAATGAATGAATGAATGAAAAATAAATTATGAAATACCCACACCATGACCTATTACTCACTCATAAAAAGGAAGCATTCACTGACACACATTACACTGTGCAGGATGCTCAGAGTCATTGTGCCAACTTAGAGAGTCAAATCCTAATGGTTATGCTGCACTGTGTGATTCCATCTGCTTAGAATAACCAAATACATAAATCCACAGAATTGGGAAACAGATTTGTGGTTCCCAGGGGCTGATCAGAAAAGGATATGGGAAGTTTCTGCTTATTTGGTACCAGATTTTGTTTCACAATCTTGAAAGTAGGGAGGTGGTGGAAGCTGCACAACACTGTGAATGGACTAAGTGGTTCACTTGACTCTATGTGAAATTCACCTAATTGGTACAAAATGAATAACAAAGACAAACAAGCCCAAAAAGTGAAATGAAGGAAAGGAATGGTCCAGGACTAGGAGAATGTGCTCAGAGTTTTCAAAATAAAATAAAATAAAGATGGGGATCCACTGAAAATTCGATATGTATGCTCTTCTTCAATTCTGTCTTTTTATATTTTCAAATTTAATTTCACATTTAATGGAAATTATGTGTAATAAATTTTTACTGAATTTTACCTAAGGTAGTTCACTACAGAGATTTATATAGATTAGTACATTGAAGTTAAGAGCCCAGTTGCTCTCCACTCCTTCTACTTCTGTGAACTCAACTGGTAAATACAAAGGGGAGTTATAATGTCATATCTATTTTTAACAGTTTTCCTCTTGCTATTTTGTAATTCAAATGCAGTGTCATTACATTATTAAAATTGTAAACAATGCAGTAGCATATAAAATGGTTCGGGCCCTTCCCCATATCTCACGCTTCAATATTAATTGTGTTTAACAACTGTCCACTGTCATTTTGTGTCACATAGTGTCGCTCAAGTCTCTGAAAATCATCACATCTTAGGTACAAAAACATCATCATAGTTTGAGAAAAATGACATTTCTAAAATTCTTGCTGTTAGCTAATTCTGACTGCAGATTGATGTCCAACACATTTTCTATTGTAGAGGACTTACTTCGTTGTTGCTAGTTCGCTAGTTTTGTTTCAGGGAAAAGGAAAACACGGGAAACGACATTCTCCTCACCACACACACACACACACACACACACACACACACACACTCACAACCTCTGACATAACCAGCTACTGACCTAGTTAAATGGACTGAGAAGTGCAGGTTGAATTATATGGACTGTCACTCCATCACACTAAGGATGACAAACCAACTGTAGCAGATGGGTAGCAATGAAAGCAAATGAGCCTGAGAGCTTGCAAATAAACCTTGTTTCACCTCGTCAGGAAATGTGTGAACTTTCAACATACTATTGCCTTATGCAGGGCTATTTGTGATGTACTGCATTAAAGATAAAGGCTTAACATCTGAAGGAGCATGGTTTTCAGTAAGCTTAAACCTAGGAAACATTACTCAAAGACAAGAAGTCAAATGAGTTGGCATAATCAAATAAAATATCCTCTATTGCTATCAGTCCCAAACAAGTAAGGCACATAGATATAAATATAAGCATTCATATGCTACATTTACTTTTACATTGAAGAATTAGATGTATTATTGTGACCATTAATTGTGATATGTCAGCTTGACTGGAGTTAGAATTGCCCAGCAGATTGCAATAGCACAGTTCTGAGTGGGTCTTTAGATAACTGACATCTGGACCAGCACGCTGAAGCTGGAGGACTCACCCTCATAGGGAATGGCACTGACCAATAGGCTTGTAGTGCGGATATAGTGAAAAATGAAACAAGGACACTCACTGTTTTGAAGAGCTCCAGTCTTCCTCAGCCATCAGAGCTACAGATACTGTCAGTCACCTGAGGCATAGGCTTTAAGCTTCCAGTTCTTTACCCTTACGGAACATATTTGCATCCCAATTTTCAGTCAAGCTTCTAGATCTTTTACCTTGGACTGGTCCTGAACCCTTGATTTCCCTTCAGCAAGTTCTATCTTCTTGGGCTGAGCAGCTATCGGACCCTCCATTTTCTAGCACATAAACTGTGGATTCTGCAGCCTCTTAACAGGTAAGCCTCCCTAATACATATTCTTGAATAATTATATGCGCTTTTTCTATCCATTTGTTCCTCTAGAAAGCACTGATAAAATAGGAATACAACTCTTCACTAAATAAACTCTTCCCATGACCAAAGTCTACAAAGGTACAACATTAGCATATCTATCTTTGCACTTAAACATGTATCACCATACTGAGTATATTAACATAACAACTGAGTTCTTCACTATCACTATAATAATTGTATTGTCACAACAATGTCTAACAATTTCTATTATTTTTATATTATTTTATTTTATTCTGAAAAGTAAAAACAAAAGCAATGATAAACGCAGAAACAAAGACAGAAACAGGGTAACATACAACAACACATATGCTACAGATTTTCCAAACAAAATATCTAATTAACCATGGTTAATATATTATCTATGTTTTATCATCAAATCTGTTTCTCAGATTAATAAATATAGCTATGCAAGATTGGACATATGACTGCATATTACCATTTGTTTTTAAAAAACTTTTCATTTTTGTTCTTGCTTCTCTTTTTTTCATTTATTACATTGTTTAAAAATTTATTTTAAGGGGGCCCAGCGGGATTGCTCAGTGGTCTAAAGCGCCTGCTTGGGAAAGCTTGGGTGGCTTCAGGGACTGCAGTTCGATCCCCGGCACCACATGCTGCGCCAGCCCTGCCCTCGGGGCAGGCTGAGCCGGCCATAAAAATGAGTGAATAAACAAAGGTTCTGAAACAAGAAAATAAATAAATAAATAAAATAATTTTAAAAAATTTATTTTAGGGCTGGCAAGATAGCTCAGCCAACTAAGCACCTGCTTTGGCAAGCACAGGGATGAGGATTTGATCCCTGGTCATTTGCCAAGCTGGCCCTGGCCCTGGGGTGCACTGAACCCAGGATTGAGTCTGAAAACAGGATGATCACTATGAGTCCTAGTTGTATAGTGAGACCCTGTACCAAATACATAAATAAAAATAAAAAGAATTATTTTAAAGAGAGTATAGTAATAACTGATACGACATTAGAAAGGGTACACATTTAGAAGAACAAAATGAAAGATACTCAAGCATGATTTTTGTATTACACATTGCTGTCCACAATGTAGTTGTTTAGCTCATACATATAGACATTTGGAGTTAGTCAATGTGAAAAATATACACGTGAACAATTCAAAAACTAATTAAAATTTTTTGTACAATCACCTCACTCATCCTGTACACATACCTGTATTTTTTTCTCCTACACTTTTCCTATCTTTTCTCCTTTCTCTCCCATCTTTGTTGCTTAATCCTTAAGTTCTGTTTCTTTCCATTTTACTATGTCTGTTATATCATTTGAGGTTTTTCTCTTCTTTCAGATTGTTACACTGGGAGGCAATATGATATTTATACATGTGCTTCTGATTTATTTCACTTATGAGTATAGCCTCTAGTTATATCCACATACCTATGAAGACCTTGGGTTTGCCTTTCTTTATAGCTGAGTAATACTCCATTGTATAAAAATATCACAACTTTTTCATCCATTCCCCATGGGCATTTTGGTTACTTCCAAGATTTGGCTATGACAAATTGTGCTGCTACAAACATGGATGCTTATATATCATCTTGCTATTATGCTTTCAGTTCTTTTGGGAAAATACCCAGAAGGGGGATAGCTGGATTGAATTGGATTTCTAGTTCTCATTTTTTGAGGAGGCTACACACTGATTTTGATAATGGTTGTACCAGTCCACATTCCCACCAGCAATGGAGAAGGGCTCCTTTTTCCCCACAGCCTCTCCAGCATTTGTTATTAGTTGACGTCTTTATGATAGTCATTCTTTCTGGTGTGAGATGGCATCTCATTGTTGTTTTAATTTGCATTCCTTGACTGTCCAGTGATGTGAGCATATTCTCAAGTACTTATTTTCCTATTATATTTCTTCCTCTGAGAAGTTTATATTCATCTCACGTGCCTGTTTTTTGATCGGGTCTTGAAATTTTGGGGCTCTGCTTTATTTTCTATAAATATTCTACATAGAAGACCTTTGTCTGAATGAATATTGGTTAAGAATTTTTTCACATTTGGGGGTTGTCTTTTCATTCTGTTGATTTCTTTTAAAATGCAGAAACTTCTCAGTAAGAGTAGATCCCAGTTGTTGATTCTTTGAAATATTTCCTGTGCAACTTGATTATTATTCATGAACTGTCTGCCTACCCCTGTGTCCACCACCGAATTTCTCTTCCAGGAAGTTTATTGCTTCTTTTTTAATGTTTAGATTTTTAATCCATTTTGAGTTTAGTTTAGTGCATCGCAATAGATCTGGGCCTAATTTTAGATTTTGGCATGTGGAGAGCCAGTTTTCCAATATCATTTGTTAAATAGGCTATCTCCTCAGGCGAACATGTCTGGCACTTTGTCAAAGATAAAATGGTCAATTGTGTTTGTAGTTGTATCTTTATCTTATAATTGATCCCATTGATTCACACATCTGGTTTTTTTTGTTTTATTTTGTTTTTTTGTTTTTTTTTTTTTTTTTTTTTTTTTTTTTTTTTTTTTTTTTTTTTTTTTTTTTTTTTTTTTTTTTTTTTTTTTTTTTTTTTTTTTTTTTTTTTTTTTTTTTTTTTTTTTTTTTTTTTTTTTTTTTTTTTTTTTTTTTTTTTTTTTTTTTGTCATTACCATGCTAATTTTATCACTGTAGCTCTCTAGTATTAGTATAATTTCAAGTCAGGGATTTTAATGCCTGCTGTCTTGCCTTTGTTACCCAATATTGCCTTTGCTTTCTAGGCCTTTTCTGGTTCCAAATAAATTTTAGGAATGTTTTCTCTGGATCTCTGAGGTGTCTTAGTTAATTTTTGCTCATTGCTGGAACAAATACCCAACACTCAAAATGAAGGAAGGAAAGGTTTATTTAGCTCACAGTTTGTGGAGGTTTCAGTCCATATTCGGCTGGCCCAAGGCTGAGAGGAACAGAGCAGAGAGCATCCAGTTCATGGCGGCGGAACAGCAACAAAATGGCGGCAGAGGTAGCCAACCAACACGGCAGCAGAGCAACAGCAACAGCTAGAGCTCCAGTCTGTCTCTGTCTCTCTTTATATTACATTCAGGCTCCACCTTAGCTCCCGCCCTAGGCTACACCTATAATTCCAGAAGTACTTCCACCCATAATCCCATCAGTACTAAATCCCATAATCCCAGGGATCACGGATCAACTCTCAAACTCTAGAAGTCCCCGCCCAATGACTCCATGAGGCTTTGGGGGAACAACTAGACATAAACCATAACATGAGGTATATTGGTGGTATTTGGATAGGGATTGCATTATACCTGTATAACATTTTTGGAGTATTGCCATTTTCAGGGTGTTGGTTATTCCTATCCGAGAGCAAGAAATATGTTTCCATTTTCTATAATCATCTTCAATCTCTTTTCTCAGGGTACTTGTTATGGTTTATGTCTAGTTGTCCCCCCAAAGCCTCATGGAGTCACTGGGCGGGGACTTCTAGAGTTTGAGACTTGATCCATGATCCCTGGGATTATGAGATTTAGTACTGATGGGATTATGAGTCGAAGTACTTCTGGAATTATGGGTGTAACCTAGGGCGGGAGCTAAGGCGGAGAGCCTGAATGTAATATAAAGAGAGACAGAGAGACAGACTGGAGCTCTAGCTGTTGCTGTTGCTCTGCTGCTGTTTGGCTGGCTACCTCTGCCCCCATTTTGTTGCTGTTCTGCAGCCATGA
>PVJA010015453.1:0-45363 GCA_004027025.1 Myocastor coypus | reverse complement strand
CTTGTGATCCTCTTGTTTTCAGCCTCCCAAGTGCTGCAATTACAGGCACTTGCCACCATGCCCAGACTCAGTCACTGTCTCAGTGAGCCCAGGGGCTGGGCTGGCCCAACACCTGGCCTTGATTCTTATCATGAAGTTGGGACCTTCAGGTCCTTCCCTGCCTGAACTTTAACTTCTCAGCGGGGAGGGGGTCTTTGTTTTCCCATCCCCTCTGCAACTGTCTCCTGTGGCTGTTTCCCACCCAATTATTGTAGTAATGTTACCCCAGCACCCCTGAAGTATAGTTATTCTGTAATTCTGTCTTGAACAAATTAGCTCTTCCCTGGATGGCTTTTGATTAAACATTCTCAAATATGGTGGGAACCACACTAGATAGATTCTCCAGCTCTAGCCTGTCATATGGAAGCAATTACTTTCAGAGTAAAACATCTGGCTTTTGAAATAAACAATAACTAGGATATAGCTCAGTAGCATAGGCACCTGCCTGGCAAGTGCAAGGTCCTGAGTTTGATCCTCAGTACCGCCCCACCCCAAAATAAAAACAGAACAACTGTGGGCTTTCTTGGGGTTCTCACTGATTGCCTAGTTCATTTTTTCCGTGGATCTGTCAATTCTCTGTTTACCTTGTATCAACAGAAACAACTTCCATTCTCCCAGAGCTGGGGTTAGTATTCTAAACTGCTTCTTTTCTCTGTTTTTGGCTCTTTTAGTGTCTCTGTATTTTCAGTATCCTGTCACTCTCAATTCCTGGAGATCTACTTTTTTTTTCTTCTTATTGTGGTTTTCCAGATGTCTTGTTTGTTTATTATTTATTTATTTATTTATTTATTTTTTATGGCCGGCTCAGCCTGCCCTGAGGGCAGGGCTGGCGCAGCATATGGTGCCAGGGATCAAACCGCCATCCCTGCAGCAGCCTAAGCTTTCCTAAGCAGGCTCTTTAGACCACTGAGCCATCCTGCTGGGCCCAAATGTCTTAATTGCAAGTTAAAAGCAACTATATCTTGCTTCCAGTGCTTACTCTGCCATTTTAAATTTCAAGCAGTAAGTCTTTAAAATTATTTTTTCTTTTTGTTATGCTGCAGATTGAACCAAGAGCCTCATGCATGCTAGGCAACTATCTTGTAATTTATACCTCTAACCATAGCATCATCTTAAAAAATTGAGATCCTAAACACATTTTCATCTTCGAAACTGAAATACACTACCCACTGCGCAACATTTTCCCCTTTCCCTGCTTCTAGTAGTTGCCAGTCTTTCTATTCTTTGAGTTTGACATCTTCATGTACCGTATAAAAGTGTAATTGTGCAGTTTTATCTTTGTGAATGGCTTTCTTCACTCAGCAATGTGTCCTCTGCTTTATCCATGTTGTAGCATATGGCATTATTTTTTCCTTTATTTGAGGCTAAAAATGGTAATTCATTGTATCTATCTATATTATACTTTCTTTACCCATTCATTTGTCATTGGGTAGTTGAATTGCTTCCACCTCTTCAGGGTTCTACCTGCTCTTTAAGCATCATGGCCAATTCAAATGCCATCTCTTCCATGACCTCCACCATCATTCAACCAAAAAGAGTTATTCTTTGCTCTCCACTGTTACTTTATTTGTATCCTTCATAGTAAAATGTATACATTTCTACCTTGCAAGTAAATACCTTCTACCCTGGAAGGTCCTATGGGACAAATCCTTAGCTAATTTGTCTTTGTTCATTAATTCCTCAAGATTCATGATTTCACTGTCTTTGGCTTCAGTTATGCATGGTCAACTGTCCTCTAAAAATATTAAATGGAAAATCATAAAAGTAGAAAATTCATAAGTTCTATTAGTACATGTTTACAGCACATAATGTTTACATTCCTTCTGTGGAGTTGATACTTATGTATGACACTTTTAATTCCTTCTGTCATCCTTTATCTCCCTCTGTCCTCTCACCCTACTGTTCTGAAGAGCATGATGAACTCTGTCACTATCATACCTAGCATGTGCCTCATCTCATTGTTCGGTGTGTCCATACTATATAAGCTAGCTGCCCAGTACCAATTGAGAGACAAGCCACATTCATATAACTTACGGTATACTGTTACAATTATTCTGTTTCATTACTAGTTGTTAATCTCTTACTGAGCCTAATCTGTAAACATTATCATAGGTAAAGATGGGGGGAAAGAATAGTATATATAGTGTTCAGTAGAACCTGAGGCTTCACTCATCCTCTGAAGGTCTTAGAACATAAGATTATCAGATGGAGAAGAATAGTGTCAATTTATTATCAAGAAATGAGTGAACTAGTCAGTTTAAGTGAGTAGGGGTTGCAGATTTTTCTTTACTGTAGTAAAAATTCAATTGAATGATTATGATATGAAATTTGCTGTTTTGAATGTGCAGTTTTGAGGCATTTAGTATATTTACATTATGCTACAGATTGTGTTTTTTAATTGAGCTTTTGACTTCCTATGTAAATGTGACTGTATAAATGGGACCAACATATTTGTTTTAGAAGGAATTCCAGGGTATGAATTTCTGTAAGAAAAAGGTAATGCTTCTAAAGTAGAGTTTTGTGACTCAATAGAATATCACACCAACTTGTCTTTTTTTTTTTTTTTTTTGTCTTTTTGAGGCAGGGTCTCGCTATGCAGTTCAGGCTGGCCTTGAGCTCACTTTTGTAGCCCAGGCTGGTCTCGAACTCGCACCAATCCTCCTGCCTCAGCTTCCCAAGTGCTGGGATTATAGGCGTGCGCCACCACGCCCGGCCCAACTTGTCTTTTTAAAAAATTTTCTCTATTTTGTGAAGTGTGCTGCCTTATCCTCTGTTTCCTTGTCTTCATTTCTGTAGAGATGTACTCTGCAAATAAGTGTTAATTTCTTCCATATTCATGTTCTTTGCAAACTCACTGCCATAGATGAGGTGTATATTTTTGGGTTACAGCCATTTAACAGATCCCCCTATAGTACAAGTTGTGAATAATTGGATACACACAGCAGAGTGGAAAAGGGAAATGATGCACCATAACGCTAATCTCTGTGCCTTGGCAGACTGACATTACCATGAATTTTTAGCTCTTCAGGATGAAAAATAGCTTCAACATTCACATTCATCTTTAATAAATGTCAAGCATTTTAGTATACATTATGGAAGAGCTTGTTCAGAATTTTCTAAAGGTTTATACAGGAATTCATCCTTTCAAGGAGAACATTAAATAAAGTGACAATTTCCAATTGAAAGTGGTAGAAATATCACAGAAGTATTGTATAAATGGCCCCTAACTTACCCTGATTGAGCTTGTGACTTTTCATCTTTACCATGGTGCAGAAGCAGTACACATCCAGTAGAAACCACACCTGGGATTTTGGTCTTTTTCTAGGCTGCTGACACCTGGTGTAGCATTCTGTGGTGATGCTGGGCAGTAGTCATGGGCCAGGCTCAAGGCAGTCATGTGATGAGTCCTATGTCACTAGATAATGCAGTTCTATAGGTTAAGTGCATTAAATGCATTTTCACATTTATTTTAGGGTCGCTTTATTGAGATATAACATCATAAGTCAAGGGACATGTGAATTACAGGTTTCTTGAACTCCATATGACTTTTCTATGATTAACTTTCTGTATTCGTTATTCCTTGGTAGATTTTCCTCATAGCTATGAGTATAAATATTGTGGCACTTAATTTTCATAAATGTCAAGGGACTTAAGGACCAAGATGGTAGGGCCCTTTCTTACCAGTTCAAAATTTTGGGAACTTATGCTAGTGCATGTGTGTTATGAGTATGTATTAGACTTTGTGAATATTTATTTTAAAATATGTAATGTGTGATGAATCCAGTAAAAGAATAAGTTAGGGACCAGCGAGATGACGCAGTGATCTAAAGCGCCTGCTTAGCAAAGCTTAGGCAACTGCAGAGACTGCGGTTTGATTCCTAGCACCACATGCTTGCCAGCCCCACCCATAGGGCAGGCTGAGCCGACCATAATATTAAAACAAACCAAAAAAAAAAAAGTAAGCCAGCAGATTTGAGATGTGGTTTATCTTATACTTGATTAGATTTGACCTTCTACCAGTGCTTTAATTTGTTCTTAAAAAATGTTGAGGATAAAATGTGGTTAATACATCAAAATGATTTTTTATTTTTGTGTGAATATATTCTATTTATCACAATAATTAATTTTAGTCTTACTGTGTCCAACCTAATATGTGATCCCTTAAATATAATCCCTTTATTAGTGTTGAGATTTTTAAAAACTTTTAGATGAATTTATGATGATTTTTTGAATTGTTTTAATGAATCACCAGCATTTTCCCCTTCCACAAGAAAAAAAAGAGCTGTATGTCAAACACCTGTCCTGTTAACAGTGATGTGATTATAGATCTGTAAACATCTACAAAGTGCTTGAAGCATAAGATACTCAGCAAATGCAGATTGTTCTCTCCCTCTTTCAAATGGGATAATTTGCTGAAGCATTCCCACAGCCTGTGTTGGAACTGTGGATCTTTAGGGGAGAATGAAAAGGCTAGATGTATGCTTCTTGAGAAGAAGGATATGCTAGGTGGACACCAAAATTCCCTGGTCATTTCTCAGAAGAAAAAGACTGAGCAAGAGGTGATCTATATCCCAAGGACTCTCCACAGCCATTTTATTCCATTGTTACAGAACTTCACTTAGGTCATAAGCAAGGTCAATAAACAGAGTAGGATTCAGATCAGAATATAGTCAGCCACTACTTCTACTGAACTTCTACTTATGTCATTAATTCTAGAGAAGAAGGTATAGGCAGCTAGTATTTGTGCTAGAGAATGAGCTCAAAGCTAGGGTAACTGTCTCATTTTGTTTGATAAATTGTATGGTCAAGCTACTAATGTGGAAGAAAAATGGTATTAGAAAACTAGATGATATAACTGGGAGTAGAGGAACCTGACTTTGGGAGTAGACAGAAGAGACTTTTTTTTTTTTTTTTTTTTTTTTTTAATGTTATGGCTGGCTCAGCCTCGCTTGGGGGTGGGGCTGGCAAGGCATGCGGTGCTGGGGATCAAACTGCGGTCCCTGCGGTTGACTAAGCTTGCCTAAGCAGGCGCTTTACACTGCTAAACCATCTTGCTGGCCTAAGAAGAGACTTTTCTAAGAAAGGGCCTCTGCAGAGGAAACCAGAAAGGAGCACTGATAAAAAAAGTTCATGCTGCTGTTCTCATCTGGCTCTTTACACTTCCCTTGTCCTCTCTGCCTGGAAGAGAAAATAGTTACAGATATATTAGGGAGCAATCTGTGTATACTGAAATTAATTTTTGAATAATAATCTGTTTTTAAAATGTATGTATATGTGTAGCAGAAAATATCAAGAATATACAGTACATAGTAAAGGTAAACATAAAATGTATATATCATTTTGTACATATTCACAATATAAAAATTTCTTACTGTAGGCCAGTGGTTCTCAACCTTTCTAATGCTGTGACCCCACAATATAGTTCCTCATGTTGTGGTGACCCCAAACCAAAAAATAATTTTGGTGGCTACTTCAAAACTGTAATTTTGCTATACTTATGATTTGGAATGGCTTTAGGCAACCCCTGTGTTTTGGTCATTCGACCCCCACCGGGGTCACAACCCACAGGTTGAGAACTGCTGCTATAGACCATAGTTAAAATACCCTAAAGACATTTTGTTTAAAGTAAGTGGGAATGCTGTTGCACTGTTATCTTGACCTCCTTGTATATGATTGCATTTTCAGTTAGTTAATATTTAGAGAAATGGAAAAGAATAGCAGCATGGTTCGAGCTGAGAAAAGACTAGATTTTTCCTTTTTTTTTTATCAGAGAACTCAGGACCTTGCCCTTGTCAAACAGACACTTATGCCATTAAGCTCTCTCCTTGGCCCCTGGACTAGATTTTTCAAGACCTTATAAGATAAATAGAAAATGAACAGTGTTAGATATTATTTGGCCATCATTTTGTCATGATTAAATATGAAAGGACTTTGGGAGCTAAGATTAAATAAGGGCTTTCTGACAAATGCTGTATTCCTTTAGTGAACATTTAATATATTCTTATCTGAAATGTAACTTTAATAATGCCTCACGGAGTTACTATGAACAGTAAATGAGTTTATGTGCATTATATATGAATTCAGCGTGTTTAAGTGACTTTTACCTTCACCTCTTTATTTTTTTTTTTTCACTTCTTTGGACCCTATACCCTGAAAAAAAGGATATTTTGCTTGATGATGTTAGTTATAAATTTCAGAATAAGCCGGGTGTGGTGGCACACACTTGGGAGGCTGAGGCAGGAAGATCAGTGTGAGTTCGAGACCAGCCTGGGCTACAAAAGTGAGCTCAAGGCCAACCTGAACTGCATAGCAAGACCCTGTCTCAAAAAGACAATAAATAAATAAATAAATAAATAAATAAAAAATAATAATAATAAATAAATAAATTTCAGAATAAATAAGATAATTATATTCAATCTGGTAGTGCAAAAGTAGTAGCTAACTTAGTTTCTTTGTATTTGAAAAGAAGATAGTTACTACTCTAACTTTTCTTTTTTTTTTTTGAAATGCCAGGCTGTCTCTATAGAAGGATAGGATGGTAACATAATTGTGAAATTGTGTGGTTACATCTTAATTTTAGAATAAATCAGCATAAAATTCTTTTATCTTCTCCTGCCCTTTTATGTGGTCACATGGATTTTTTTCAAGGTAGAGAACACCAATGTGGAGTAACATTTCCACTGATTTCTGCTAATGTGCCTCCCACCTTTAGGTTCCACCACCCAATCCTCAGTCCTTTGGAGAGCAGTTTCCAGCTGGAAGTTGATGTCTTAAGTCATCTCCTCAAGGCCCAGGCTCAGGTCTCCGAGTGGAAGTTTCTCCCTTCCCTGGTGAACTTGCACAGTGCTCACACCAAGCTCCAGACGTGGGGCCAAATCTTTGAAAAGCAGCGGGAAACCAAGAAGCATCTGTTTGGAGGGCAGTCACAGAAGGCCGTTCAACCCCCACACCTTTTCCTTTGGCTGATGAAACTCAAAAACATGCTCCTGGCCAAGTTTAGTTTTTACTTTCACGAGGCACTAAGCCGACAAACTACTGCTTCAGAAATGAAAGCGTTGACTGCGAAAGCTAACCCAGACCTTTTTGGAAAGATTTCCAGCTTCATTAGGAAATACGATGCTGCCAATGTGTCCTTAATTTTTGACAACCAAGGTTCAGAGAGTTTTCAAGGTCATGGCTATCATCACCCCCATTCCTACAGAGAGGCTCCTAAGGGTGTGGACCAGTACCCAGCTGTGGTATCTCTGCCCAGTGATAGGCCCGTGATGCATTGGCCCAATGTCATCATGATCATGACAGACCGCACCTCTGACTTGAACAGCTTGGAGAAGGTGGTCCACTTCTATGATGACAAAGTTCAGAGCACCTACTTCCTAACCCGCCCAGAACCTCACTTTACTATTGTGGTCATTTTTGAGTCAAAGAAATCAGAGAGAGATTCCCACTTCATTTCTTTCCTCAATGAACTCTCACTTGCTCTAAAGAACCCCAAAGTTTTTGCAGGTCTAAAACCTGGATCCAAAGGTTAGCAGATGACTGTGTGAAAGATTCTCAAGACTAGAAATTACTGTTTTTAATTACTGTGATATCTACAGTGGTCTGTGACTAGAATTTACATCCATCCATGTTTTTTTTCAGAAGTAAATTAAAAATGAATCCTCCCTAATTGTGTTGTACACTATAAGTAATTAAGGCCAATTGAATTAAATATCCAAAGAGTAGTCTAGGAAATGTTCATGGGTTGCTGTGCATTTGGATTCTGTTTAATAGTGTTTGATTTTTACTTCCAGATGTCTTTATTATTCTAAATATTGTGTTTCAATGCATTTCCAAATATCCCTCTCTTCAGTACTTTCCTGGAAGAGTAATTGAGATAAGGTATTAAATGAGTGTGCTCTGTGTCTCATAAATTAGCCAACAGACCTGAAGTTTTTTTAATTTTGGTGCATAAAATAATATTTTGGAGTCACAGGATCTTAGTAAGAAATGTCTATTAGTTACTAAAGTTAAAAGGTAGGTGATTGGTACCATAATACCAAGTTGTAAAAGTTGAAAGAACTTCATGCAGCTTTAATGGTTGTAGTTTCTTTCAGAGTAAAAGAACTAATACATGTGTTTACTGTTACAAGGTCTGAGTTTTTTACTACCTACATTCTTCAGAGTACTGTCTCCCTGACTTTCTGTTTATCCCTCCCCTGTTGAAATTATGTTCATGTTTGGTTCCAATGGGTAATTTTAGGCTTATAAAGCATGTAGTGTTCATTTTTCAGCCACTCGTTGTCACACAACAGAGCCTACTTTTATAAAATCAAAATGAAGGTCTTCTGATACCTAGCACTTGCTAAAAATCAGTTGTGCTTTCAAAAGACATCTTTGCAGTTGAGTAATCAACTCAGTACCTATGCACTTTTGAATTTGGGTTTCATGTTTGCCTCCTACAAATTATGCTCCTAAGCATTGCTGTACCTTAGCCTGCCTTACTATTTTGCTTTGGTAGGTGTTCCATGAAGTAGGTAGATCAGTGAAGGAACAATAGGTTATGGGGCCCTCACATTACTGATTCAGAGTAACAGTAGCTGAATTGTTCCTACTTGGTGGTTCCTTCAAAGCTGGTGTGAAATGTAAAGGTCAGATGAGTCTTGTCTTTCAAGATCCCACAGAGCCATTGTTCAGGTATCCATAGTAGGTACAGGAGGGCCATCAGCAGAGCTGAGACCAAGTGTGGGAGGCCTGCCTACTTTACCTAGACTACCTGGTATACAAACTCACTGGCTCTCTTCTGGGGAGAATGTGTTTTCCTTTTCTTTATTTCTCATTCTTTCTTTTCATCATATTATTTGTAAAAAGCCAGTTTACTTTAAGTAGATAGTAGTGTTTACCTCTACATTGTATGCACTCAAGTTTTATAAAAATACAAATAGATTTTTACAGTAATCTGGTATAAAAATTGAAAACAGTTGAAACTAATGAGTCAAATAGTTTTTCTTCCTTTTCATGTTTTGTCAAGAAACTGAAAAATGTTCCTTGGTGTGCATGTATCTTTTTTCCTAGGTAAACCACCATTAGCCTTAATGATAGAGTCCCCATGTAACTAAAAGAATATGTTTCAATAGAGCACAGAGAGGAGTGTAAAGAAAACCTATATACAATACTTAAGAAGACAAATATATACATATTTGAATTGTATATTTATTTTAAATGTATTTTTAAACATAAACAAGAGTTTACAACAGACAGAAGGTAGATGTTGACTATTAAAATCTAAGAACATAAACTCACAAGTCACTGCAGCTGTCTTAGACTGTGTAGATGGAGCCTTTGAAGATTGAATATTGATACTTTAACCATTTCTTAAGCTCTTCAATAAAGTTTTCTAATTATATTAAAAAGGCATATTTTGGTTCAGACACAAAGCCATTTTTATTCTAAGCTTTATCCTCTGAACAGTAATGAGATGATGTGTAATGCCTGTGTTTCACTAATTTGAAGAGTAAATCTGTACATTTTCTACAGACTGCCTACTCTGCAATTTGTTTCTAAACTGCAGCCTGGTAGATGTTTATGGTAAAGTGGGAGTAGCAGTCAACACTGAGCTTGCCAGGATTCCTGAAAGAGTGTTGACTTCAGGGTGTTGTTTGGACACAGGATGAACGTTTACAACTTTGTTTTCTCTTCATCAAACCTGGTATCTGCTATGTTATTTTAGGAGGAGTGTGAAAATAAAGCCAATTCTTCACTGAGGAGTCAAGTGATTTGTACATTTGGACATATTGGAGAAGTTTGCTTTCAAGAAAGAAAATAATGGATATGTGACTGTACTCGCTGTGGAATCAGTCAGGTGATCACTTGCTCACTGATCTAGTTAGCCTCTGAGTTCAATGTTGCTGTCTATAAAGTGGGGACACAAAAGTGTGGGCTGCCTTTTGCAAAGCCTATTACAAGCCTGTAGGGAAATCATGCGTACAGTTTGAAAATGTGCTGGGGTTTGAAAGCTGTATGAATAAAAGATGAAACCACTCTTGCCCTACACTTTACACTTCTCTTCTATTTCGTGTCTGTGGTAAAGCTGTACTTAGTCATGAATTCAAACAGTTCTTAAATAACTAGTTCAAAGGCTTAACATACCCACCCATTCTTCCTATTTTAGAATCTTCATTCCCAAGTTCTTATGACTAGTTGATAGCATCATTTCAGCTCTTTATTAATGATTTTATTGGGGTTCTGTTTGTTGAGGCAGAATAACACTGTGTGATCCAGCCCAGCCTTGAATTCACTGTGTGGCTCAGATAGGCTTGGGAGTCTAGATACTCCTGTCTTGGCCTGCATTATGCTTAGCTTAATATTTTCATCTGACTGCTTTATCAGAAGTAAAGCAGTATGTTAACATCTCCAGCCGTGACTGGATGTTATATCACTAGTGTTACAAACTGGTGATACTCTAATTACGTTTTTCCTGTTTTACTTGCCAAAATATATCTATGAAGAGTAGCTTCAGCTCCCAACTGTTTGGTTACTTCCAATTATAGTTCAAAGGAAAGCTAGATAGCAGGTTTTTAAAAAAATAATGACACTTTCCAGACATGGAAGAATTTTTAAAGAAACACTATATGCATGAATTTATAAGAATTTTTGCCTCTTAACCTTGAATTTTAAAGCCACCATTGCATTCCTCACTATCAACTGTTTTTTCCTCCTCTGGTCCTCTCTCCCTCTCCTCTTTTTTTCTTCAAGCTTTTCTCCTTTCCTTTCCTTTCCTTTCCTTTCCTTTCCTTTCCTTTCCTTTCCTTTCCTTTCCTTTCCTTTCCTTTCCTTTCCTTTCCTTTCCTCTTTCTTTCTTTCTTTCTTTCTTTCTTTCTTTCTTTCTTTCTTTCTTTCTTTCTTTCTGTATTTGGTATAGAGTCTCACTACATAGTTTGAACTCAGCGATTCTCCTATTTTCCGCCTCCCTAGCACTGGGATTACAGGGATGTGCCACTATGTCTGGACTAGGTGGCTGGCTCAGCATGCTTCGGGCAAGGGTGGTGTGACATGTGGTGCCAGGGATCAAACCTGTCCCTTCACTTGCCTGAACAGTTGGCTTGTTTTGCTGAGCTCTCTTGCCGGCTCTTTCTTGCCTTAATTTTTGATAATTTCCTCATCAATTTCACTTTTGTTACGTCTTCCCCCAGTCTCAGGAGCTAAAACATGCCCCCCTGGCTCCATTTAATTCTGGAAACTGGTATTTAGATATATTCATTTCATTGTTTTTACAACCACTTAGTCTTTTTTCAGGCACTAGGGCAGGAATAATGCAGAGATGCAAGGGGAAGTGTTGATACTGACTCCATGAAACGACCACAGAAGCCAAGCCGCCTCACAGTACGTAGGACTTTCGGTCAGCTACACCCAACCAGTGCTGTTTGTAAGTAGCAGACTGCTTGGTGGGGGATTCCCTGCCCACCCCCGCAAAAAACTATTTGAAACTAAAATCTTTCCAAATATATTTTTAATATGTAATACTTTATGAAGTAAAAGCTCGTTCTAGTCTATTTGCTGTAACTAATCATTGTGTAAAAGCATTAAATTAACCTTTTTTTCTTTTTTTTTTTTTTTTTTTTTTGTCTTTTTGAGACAGGGTCTCGCTATGCAGTTGAGGCTGGTCCTGAGTTCACTTTTTGTACTAGCCCAGGCTGGTCTCGAACTCGCACCGATCCTCCTGCCTCAGCCTCCCGAGTGCTGGGATTACTGGCGTGCGCCACCACGCCCGGCCTATTTTTTTCTTTACAAGTGTAAGAAAATAGATTTTTTGAGAGAGAGAGCCGGAGAGAGAGGGAGAGAACACCATGGGACTTCCTAAGAAAGCTCTGTAGGTAAAATTTAATGTAGCAAGTCCTTCCCTACTTTTCTATAAGATTCCTGTTACCAATGTAATTATCTCATGGCCTTTTGCCTGAATTATTCTAAGCAGTTTCTCTAGGGGAAATGAGTCAGAAAAAGTAGGCCTGCTATACACATCTGCCTTTGGAGACTTCTCTTACTATCATGTAAATCCATAAGGATTCATTAATGCAAGCATTTTGACTTATCTGCATATTTTTTCAATGTGCTTTCCACACAAGGTCTATCTCTGGGAGTCTTTAAATTCCAAACTATATGGTATTTTTAAGATGACAATGCTAGAAAATGGAGAGAGGCAGTGAATTTTCCTTTCTGTGGCCCCTACCTAACAGAATCTGTGGGTGGCATCTCTGCTACAGTGTAACTCAAGGATGGTCTGGAGAGACACTTGCTTTGGAGCAAATTCTGAAAGAGCTGCTGTCCATGCAGTGGTGGTAGTAAAAAAAAAAAAAAAAAAGTAGACTGGCCCTTGACATTAGTCTAGGAGGGGAAGCTAGTCCTTGGGGCTTTTGCTGACTTCGTCCTTAGGGGGAATTCTGTTCTTGCTAATCTGGAAACTGCAGAGTAATTTTGGAATTCTGCTGAATTTGAAAATCTGATGACTGTTTTGATTACAGATTTATAATAACTCCACTGGTTGACCTTCTAGGTTATGTCAAGGCTCATTTCATTTCTGGTGTAACAAGATATGAGACACCCCTTAACCTCTAGGGTCATCATGGCCTCAGTCACTTGAGGCTGGACCGATGTTAGAGCTATCCCACAAGTGGAAGCAAAGAGAGGAAATGCGTGTTTCCTTTCCAGTATTAAGCATCCATTTAACAACTATTAAGCTTGGCATGGGTGATACACACATGTCAGCAGCTATTCCGAAGGATGAAGCAGGAGGCTCCAAATTCTAGTCTAGTCTGGGCAGTTGACTGAGGCCTTATCTCACATGCACACATACAGATACATGTATATGAAAACTGTCTCCCAATACACGTTAGTGAACATAACAGATGAGATGTGAGTTAGACTGTATGTGGGAGAAAGGTAGTTATTAAAGAGAAAATTGAAAGAGCCCATGAATAGCACCTTTACAGACAGGCCCATTTTAGGAAAGTGATATGTAAATTGCTAAGGATTCAAGTTTTTGTTTTGTTTTCTTGTACTGGGGATTCAGTGCAGGGCCTTCACACTGAACTGTATACCCCCAGCCCTTTTTAGTTTTTGAGATGGTGACACAAAATTGTCCTGGCTGGCCTAGAGCATGCCATCCTTCTGCTTCAGCCTCCAACACTGCCGAGATCACATCATGTCTCGCTGGATTCTAGTTTTGACATTCACTATTAAAAGGACCTTGAGTGAACCTGGACTGCTGGTCTCTGGAGTTGCCACATCAGTGCTGCCTTGGGTGCTGACGCCCTACTTCCATGCTCCTGAACTTTCAGAGGAGTCTGCTCTCCAGATGGTGATGCTGCCTTACATTTATCCTCTGTGCATGCTGACTACACAGAAAGGAATGATGGGGGAAAGCCCAGACATGATCAGGCTTCAGTTTCAGTGCCAAGATGAGCCAAAGATGAGGTGTTTGCTCAACTGAAAAAAAAAAAAAAAAAAAAAAAGAATTAACGGAAGGTGCAAAATTAAATATAACTGTCATTTCCCTTTAGCTTATGTACTGCCAACATAAAGTAGGTATGAGGTTAGTTGTCAGAACCAAAGAAACAAAAAGTGGGAAAAGAGAAGGAAGCCAACATGGGAATAGAAAGAGTGGTGGTAAGACCTTGGCAGCTAAAGATAACTCTGGTGTCCTGGTCAGTTTCATGGCCTTAGAAAGCAAGCATACAAGACCCTTTGCTTCTGGTGCTTTCCTATGAGTCGAGGGTAAGGAGCTCGTCATTGGGGAACTCCGTCTCCTCTGGTCTTCAATATGTGAGAACCAATCCGTTCTAGCTCTGAGCTTACTCTGCCATAACCATCGGCACTGTGTCCATAGCTTATTGTGAACACCGCTCTGTATAGCCTGGTCAATGTAATTACTTTTAATTTAAAAACATTAGCTGTATGTTCCTGTTGCATTACTTGGATACACTTTAAAAAATGTTTCTCCTTTTTAAGTACCTAAAATTAAACACAGATTTCACACTGAGCTACATTCCCTCTGAGTTGCAGTTCCATCCCTTTTACTTTTTTTAGTTTTAAATTTTAAGACAGGGTCTTGCTAAGTCACGAAAGTACCCAAACTGAACTCACATTTGAGATCCTTCCACTTTAACTTCTAGGGATGCTGGGATTACAGGCTGCACCACCATTGACTTTCTTTTTTATTTATTTATTTATTTATTTATTTATTTATTTATTTATTATTTTTATTCTTGTTTCAGAACCTTTGTTTGTTTATTAGCTCATTTTTATGGCCAGCTCGGCTCGCCCCGAGGGCAGGGCTGGCGCAGCATGTGGTGCCGGGGATCGAACCGTGGTCCCTGAAGCCGCCCAAGCTTCCCCAAGCTGGCGCTTTAGACCACTGAGCCATCCCGCCGGGCCCCACCATTGACTTTCTATTATCTTGGCATCCTCTGATTATTCGTTGTCATGTCACAGATAGCACATTAAAAGCATCTGTTGTCCTGGTTATATGTTGTTGGAAAATATCTGGTGATCACTGAACTGTAGTAATTAATGCTGTAGTTTCTGGATAATTTTGATATTTTGGTGTTGTATTAGACTTGCTATTGTTTTGGCAAGTTTCTGTTCAATTTTCATTTCTAGACCTGTTTGGAGATCTGCAGGCCCCAAAGTAGACTTCCAGCACAGAAAAAGGAAAAAGAAAGAGAAAGAGAAAAAGAACGAAAGAGAAAATAAGGAAGGAAGGAAAGAAGAAAGTGTGGGAGGGAGGAAGAGGTTAATTGTGAAATCCTTCAGCAAGACTGGGAATGAGATTAACATGGAAGTAGCCAGTAGAGGGCAATGTGAAAGCAACATGCCGCCCTTCAGCAGTTCTAGGTTTCTACTCTGACACAATTGGTGCCCTTTGACTTATTTGATCAGAAAAAAGCTGAGCAATGCCGAGTAATTATAAAAATACTCACTTTTAGTGATTCCAGTTGGGACTTTCATGACTGTTCCTGTGGAGACAAGCAATTGGGATTGGCTCGAGAGATGAATCAGAAACTGCACTGTGGCAGCATTCTCACCAAGCCATTCCAAACTCCTTCCTCATCTGAGGACTGTGCAGTGAACGGTTGTTGACTCAGAGCCATTCACAGATGACTGTAATCTTGCTACCACTTACTTCCTAATACTTTTTTGATTTGTTTTGAGATACGTGTTCCCTCTTCATATCTTCAGATAAG
This sequence comes from Myocastor coypus, assembly GCA_004027025.1. Lineage (NCBI taxonomy): Eukaryota > Metazoa > Chordata > Mammalia > Rodentia > Myocastoridae > Myocastor > Myocastor coypus. The sequence goes on along the minus strand of PVJA010015453.1, from coordinate 30,109 downwards.
TCTTGGGTTATTTTTCAAATTGCAAAACTCCACCAACTGGCCTATGCTCTGTAGTCTTGGTAGCCAGCACTGAGCATCTTTAGAAGGCAGGGCTTAGCTGGAGAAAGTTCCCTCATGGGGTCATGCGATTCTACCTCTCTAAGGCTCCACAGCGGTGAATCAAATGGACTATGGACTGAACTTCTATCTGCCAAATTCCTCCATTTAAGTTAGTTTATATCAAGTATTGTATCACAAGGGCACACAGCTAACTAGCTCTCCTGGTTTTAAGGGTTTAGAATGCTCTGAATAGATCTTTTTTTTTTTTTTTAATGGCTGGTTCAGCCTGTTCTGGAGGTGGGGCTGGCACAGCATGTGGTGCTGGTGATCGAACCACAGTCCCTGCAGTTGCCCAAGGTTTCCTAAGCAGGTGCTTTAGACTGCTGAACCATCTCACCGGCCTGAATAGATTACTTAATGTCTTGTGGGGGAAAAGTGCTCAGATGCTCTTTGAGTTTATATTAAAAGCGCTTCCCTCTTCCCAAATGTCCATAAATACAATTTGCTGTTGTAATTTCAGGGCTTCATTGAACCTCTAGGAGACGCTCTTGATGAGGTACAAATAAACCATTCCAGGAATGTAGTGAGTTTGAAGAATAATAGCTTCCTGTCAATAAATGCTGAATCCTTTCACCTGAGTTTCCTACAGGGTACTCAGGGCTTCCCCATCCACACTTGCTGTACCTGGCATCCTGACTTTTCTTGGTGTAACTCTTGTTTTATGGACCGCACTTGAGACTCTAGAGTCATTTATGATTCCTCTCTCTTTTAATGTTGAATTTTTGGAAAACTGTCATGTTGTCTTTTCTTCCATTTTCATTATCATTCCTTGTGTTAGTTAAGCCTTCTTAGAAAGTATGTTTCTTATTCAGTTTCACTTTTGTTTTGTGTTTCAGCCACTCTTTTCACCTTTACCATGCGTGGTTCTTGGTGAATCCTGATTTGTGTGTATCCCTTCTGCTTTGTTCTTTGCTTTCTCTTTGAATGAAGTTCTGATCAAGTAACTCACCAGAGTCTGTTGAAAAGATTCACTTCTGACAGTCAAATTCAATATTTTTGCTTTTTCTTTTTTTCAGTGTTTCCTTGCTTGAACTCATGTTTCAGTCCAAATGGAATACTTGCCCAGTCTTAAATGTATTTTCTCACCTCCAAGCCTTTGCTTGGTTTTGTTAGAATCTTTCTTGACTAGGAATTTATTATTATTCTTGTTTAATAGGATCCCTGTTAGTCTGTGATGCTTATAAACATTGTCTCAATTTTTCTAATGTAAGAAATAATATATAATATATACAAAATAAGACAATATCTATATTATATATATTTACTTATATTTTTTGTCTTTTTGAGACAGGGTCTTGCTATGAAGTTCAGGCTGGCCTTGAGCTCACTTTTTTGTAGTCCAAGCTGGTCTCGAACTCTGATCAATCCTCCTGCCTCAGTCTCCCAAGTGCTGGGATTACAGGTGTGTGCCACCACACCCGGCAGACCGATTAAAGTTATAAAAACATTAAATCTGTAACACTGCCTGTGACCTTTATTAATGGATGAAATTATAAAGTCTATAATTAGGCTAGGAATTTTATCACTTCTGTCTCTAGAAAGCAATGCTAAATTTCTGTTAGAGATTAAGGAAAACAAAGATGTAGTTCTCAGGTGCCAGGGCAGAACTTAAATCTCGATAATTGATTCTCAAATTAGAATAAGTATCAGGATTTCTGGGTTGCCAAACGATTAATCAGACTCACTTCTGATTTAATAGTTCAAGGTCAGAACCCAGAATTTGTATTTCTTTTGTTTCTATTTTTAAGACTTTGCATTTCTAGGTTGGGGATATAGCGCAATAACTTCCTGCCCTGAGTTTGATTTCCAGTAAAAAAAAAAAAAAAAAAAAAAGAAAAGAAAAAGAAAAAGCATCTCTAATAAGACCTCTGGCATTACTGATCCTCTAGGCCCAAGGTCTATACCAGGAAAACCTTTGAACTAGAATGGATGATTGCCTGATGCCATCTTTACCTATCAAAATCAAGTCTTTTCTGAATACCCAAGAAAAGGCTGCCTTTTGTGTTGTTTTCTTTTATCACCCTACTGGAAGGGATGTCTTCACCTCCAAGGACTACTGTCTCAGTTTGTTAACACCTCTCTCATGGGGTATACCTTGCTGCTTTGTACCACAGTTGCTGGAGCACAATGTGGCTGACACCGGCCCCCCTCTTGGAATCCAGCCTGCTGAACTGTTCATATTACTGGAAATGCTATGACATTTCAAACTCCCCTGAAGGAATACATGTCTTCTTTTGTATATAAGATTGTAAACTCTCCTAAGATGTGAAACATGTCTTATAATTTGTAAAGGAAATGAGGGGCATAGAGTCAAAGAGAAACTTTAATAGCCATCTCATTGTAGAAAGTTATAGAAATTAGTGCTGAGAGAGAACACCTAGTTTATTCACTTAGTACCCTCCCTGAGTGTTACACAATGATATATCCCTTTTTCTTTGTTTTTATTTCTTATTAGTGCACATTTACAGTACATATGATCACATTTCTTGAGGATAGTCAGTACATGTACATACCATGTATTCTTTTTCATTCCCTCTCTTCTTCTATCTCTTGGTCACTCTCCAATCTGCAAATATTTTTGTATCCCAATTTCCTATTATCTTTTTTATTTTGCTCTTTACTTATGTTTTGGGTTGTTCTTATAAGAGAAAACAGGCAGTTCTAAACCTGTGTGTCTATTTCATTTACCACTGTGGTCTCAAGATACATTTTCATACAAATGACCCATGTTTATCCTTCTTTAGTACTTCATTGGATATAAAGACCATGCTTTCTTTATTTATCTGTTGATGGACATGTAGTGCTTCCAAGACTGAGCTATTGGAACAGCCTGATATCTCAGCAGACTAAAGTGCCTGCTTAGGCAGAACACAGTGGCCAGGGTGCCATCTCCAGCATATCGTGCCTGCTCTGCCCATGGGGCGCAGTGAAATGAAGATTGAGACTGGGCGTAGTGGCACATGCCTGTAATCCCAGCACTTTGGGTGGGTGAAAACATGAGAATCACTGTGAGTGCAGTCTATGTAGTGAGACCCTATAGACCCTGTCCTAAATACATTAAATAATAATAAAAAAAGACTTGGCTATTGTGAATTATGCTGCTATAAACATAGGTATGCATGTGTCACATATGTCTTTAACTCTTTCAGGAAAATACCAAGAAGGAGAATAACTGATCAAATGGAATTTCTAGCTTTAATTTTTTGAGGAATCTCCAAACTGATTTCTGTGATTACAGCCCCACTAACAATTCAGAAGAATTTTTGTTTTGTTCTCGCTGCTTCGTAAGTACAGAAGGATTTTTTGTTGTTGTTTTGTTTTCTTGTTATTATTTGATTTGTTGATTGACATTCTTTCTGGAGTAAAATATTTTAATTTGAGTTTGTCTAATGGCTAGAAATGTTGAACATTTTATCATGCATTTATTGGCCATTTGCACTTCTTTCTGTGAGAGGCATCTATGATGTCAGTTGTCCTATGTCTATACATCTATAGAGATCTACATATCTCTATAGATTTTTTTTTTTTTTTTTTGCAGGACCAGGGTTTGAACTCATGACCTTGCATTTGCCAAGCAAGCACTTGTGCCATGGAGCTATCTCCCCAGTCCAGGCATTTTTTTTATGGCTGGCTCAGCCTGCCCTGGGAGTGGGGCTAGCACAGCATGTGGTGCCGGGGATTGAACCGTGGTCCCTGCGGTTGCCTAAGGAGGCCCTTTAGACCACTGAGCCATCTTGCTAGCCCATCTCTATAGATATATGTTAGTCCTCTGTCTGAAGAATAGCTGACAGATTTTTTTCTTATGCTGTGAGGTTGTCTCTTTGCTCTGCTGGTAGTTTCCCTTGTTGTGCAGAAGCTTTTTCATTTGGTACAATCCCATTTGTTGATTATTGATGTTATTTCTTGTACAGTTGGGGTTCTGTTTAAAAAGCCCTTCTTGGGCTGGAGAGATAGCTCAGAATAAGTACTTGCCTGGCAAGCACAAGGTCCTGAGTTGTTCAATCCCTGGTACCACCAAAAAAAAAAAAAAAAAGAAAGCTCTTCTTATACCTATGTCTTCAAGCATTTTATAGACTTTGTCTTTCATGACATTACCACACTGATATATATATCTTTAATCTTAATTCAAGAACTTATGTTTTTAAAGTAGGTTACATAGTGGACCTCCAGAAAACTTTTATAAAGATAACCTTTGACTTATTGTAATTGCATAATCCATCTACTGGTAGGAGTGCTGTATAGGCCAGAGACCTGGGAGTGCGCCTGGATTTTCTACAAAGGTTTTGATGTAGTTATTCTGATGTTATTGTTAAAGATAGAATGAACTCGCTGAGACCTTTAGTACAGTACAGTTTATTTATATCTCATCAGATAAACTCTTAAATAATGAGTAGCAGTAAATTTAAGTAAACCGAGGAGGACACACAGAAGTAAGTGTTGAGTTGCAAGATTCTGATCTTACCCCATACCATTTAATTCAACCAGATTCCTCTTCCTTCTCTCCCTCCATTTCTTTGTCTCTTCTTCCTTTCCTCCCTTCATTCTTTTTATTTTCCTTTTACTTTTTTTAATCTAATGACTTATATAAGTTGAAGATGACTTTACAAGGGCTCCCAAGTTTCCTTTTGAATTATACACTCTGAAACTCTGAAAAACAGATCCACACCAAGGCATTTTGTCTTGCCGTGTGGAAATTGTTTTTGAGTTATCGTTGGTTACTGTTTTTAGAGTCTTATTTACTTGGCAGAGATGATATCTTGTGAAATAGCAGCATGCTCCAAAGTTTCGGTGTGGATCATATGTTTCTGTCTTCCTTGTTCTTCAAAATCGCAGAGTATGTTACTAAAATGTTCAGATAATGAATATAAAAGCAAAGTAGTAATTATTAGCAGCATTGATGGTAAATATTTACATGTAGTACCTTTCATTTCTAAATAGCTTAGAGGAGATCAAATATGCTCCCTAAATTTATTTGTATTTTAAAGGAAAAAACCTAAAAACAACAAAAAAATTCAAAACAATATGATAGGAGGGAAACAATGGTTAATGTATCACCTATTGTTCATTTAAATTAGTTGTCAGAGTACAAGATATCAGCATTTAATTATCTGAATAATATTAGTATAAGAAATTTGTAGTGTAGTTCTCTTGACGACTATTCTATCTATCTATCTATCTATCTATCTATCTATCTATCTATCATCTATTTTTTTTTTCTTTTCCTTTCCTTTTCTCCATTCCCCCAACTCAGTTTCTCTTTTTTTTTTTTTTTTTTTTTTTTTTTTTTTTTTTTTTTTTTTTTTTTTTTTTTTTTTTTTTTTTTTTGGTCTTTTTTTGAGACAGGGTCTCATTATGGAGTTCAGGCTGGCCTTGAGCTCACTTTTGTAGCCCAGGCTGGTCTTGAACTTGCACTGATCCTCCTGCCCCAGCCTCCTGAGTTCTGGGATTACAGGCATATGCCACCATGCCCTGTCTCAATTGCCGTCTCAGCACACTCTGGGGCTGGGGCCGGCAAGGCAGGCCCAGGGACCCAGCCTTGGGCCCCTGCACCTGCTTGCAGGTGCTTTAATCCACTGAGCTATTTGGCTGGCCCCAAAGATTCATTTTAATTACTACTATACATTTTTGCCCTGTAATAAAACCATAACCTTAAACTTCTCACTCATTTCTTATATCTGTTCTCTTGGTGCAGTGCATCAATTTTTACTCTCATACATACATTTATTTACTTTAACATATCTTGCCTCAGGTTTACTTGTACAAAGAGCACAGGATGACACCAGCTCCCCACAGGTGGCACCCCAAAGGTCACATCAGTCCTTCTGTTTTTACATCAGCAGATAGGAAGCTTTTACTGTGGAGCCTTCACAGGGAACCTGGGCACCTTTGGGAGCCTGGGCTAGAGCAGAATCCGGAGCCTGGGCCTTGGCTGGAGCCTGGGCCTTTGGCTGGCAAGGCCTGCGACCTTTGGCAATGTGGGCATAGATATACTTCCCAAGGTTGGGATGGGCAATATAGGCAAGTCAAGTGAGCCTGTGGTTTACTCCCTTTGGGATGGTCTTGGGCTTGCCGAGGGCCTTGATAGCCTCGGCAGGTGCACTCCTGGCCTTGGCATTATTTGCTTGCATCTTCTTGAAGCCCTTCTTGTGCTTCTTGGCAAAATGCATGCTCCTAAGGAACTTGGGATCTGCCCCATTCAGAGATTCATATCTTTATGACCAAGGTTTCTTGATGCCATTTCTGTTCCTTTTTAAAGACTGGTTGTGCCCAGTGTGGTTCTTGGACTTGACCATAACTGCACTGTAAACTGCAGATCTCATACATATGTTTAAAATAAATGGATCCAGCTATGGTGGCTAGATAAGAAGCTATGATTACTAAATTTTTCCCTGAGATGGAGGAACTGAATTTTCTTTAGAGGCCCAGAAAAGATCTGCAAATAAAACCCCGATGTTTATAGCAGCACCTTTCCAGGTAATTCAGTAGATTCTTCAGCCCTTATTACCCCAACATCATGAACCAATAATGACTATTAATATTTTTCCACCACATGTCTAGTGGCAAATCTTAGTGTAAAGATTGCTCTGTGAGGGCCCAGCAGGATGGCTCAGTGGTCTAAAGCACCTGCTTAGGAAAGCTTAGGTGGCTGCAGGGACTGCGGTCCGATCCCCGGCACCACATGCTGCACCAGCCCTTCCCTCAGGGTAGGCTGAGCTGGCCATAAAAATAAAACAAACAAACAAACAAAAGTCCTGAAACAAGAAAAAAAAAATTAAAAAAAAGAAAAAAGATTGCTCTGTGAACACATTTCTCTCTTTGATAACTTACTGAATGTTCTTGCTGGACTTGTATGTAGTTTTATATCGATACCAGACCACAAGGGTCATGTACTTGGTCTTCTATCACTTTTTGCCTGGTACCTGGCTCAAGAACTATGGTAGAAGTGAAATGCTCATTATTCTAATGTCAAATAAACTAATTCCCTCCATTATAATCCCCAGTCAAACCCAAGAGTTACTTTCCATGTATAAATTTAAACTAAAAATAAATTAATCACAGAGCACGGTCTGACTAGGATGTAGTTGAAGGATCTGAGGATGTTTTTGTAATGAACACTATGGTGTGAGTATGGACAGAGGTGTGTAAAGTTGCTCCTTCCCTGGGCCTCCTCTTAGCCATTTTCCCTGGCTCCTCTGGGTGCCTGGAACAATTCACCCTGTTTCAGGTGATTTCAATGCTTTTTACCACTTTCTACCCCTGCACCCTTAAGCCCTCATCTTAACTACCAGGTCATCGAGAAACCCTAGCCCAGCCTCACTTAGTCCCCTTTGGCCGAGGGCTTACTTGTTCCTTTCCTTGGGAGCCTTGTAAGTGGGTGGACGGCCATTCATCCAGAGCAGCTTTCTCTGTTCTGTAACTTCCTGAGGCCAAGGCCCCCAGATGACTTTTGCTAGGCTTTGTGTTTCCTTCTCTTAGTACAATGACTGGGACATAACACACACCCGTGACAGCATCAAGGAATGCCATCGAGGAATGCTTGGGGTTGGAGCGCCCCCATCATTTACATCACCCCACACTAAGTAGCTCCATTCTTGGACACACGCCGTTGCCTTTTTCTCAATCTTGTGTGAAATATGAATGCAAACTCCACAAAGGTGGAGTTGTCATCTTTTTACTTACATAATTTGAGCATTTGAAAGAATGTCGGCTATATAATGTAGACTACAGATGCAGAATTCATGAAGGCATTTTGAGAAAACTGAATTTTATTTATCTATGCTATTTGGTTGTGCATACTCTCTAAACCCAGTTTCAGTTACACTTCCTCCTTCTTTCCCTCCAACTTCCCACTTTCTACCTGTATTGTACTCTCAAACCCAGGGCTTTTACAGCGCTGGTGCAATCCACTGATAGGTTCTCAGTACATATGGTGTGAGAGAACACAGCTGGACATTTCAGGGGAATTTCCCAGTGACAAATACCTAGAAAAAGTGTGGCCAACCAGAGTGAGAGGATAAGCTGGGGGTGGAATAAATCTCCCAAGTTATTCCTGCTTCCAGCAGCCTTCTAGGAATGTTCGTGAATACATAAGTGGTTTGCCTTGAGCAAGCACCAAGCAAAATTATTAACTGCAAAGAATGCTTTTCTTTCAAAAGCTCAACAGCTTTTTGAAAGCTGTGTTTTCACAAATACTATTTTTTACTTCATAAATACTAGTTTATGTGTATGCAGAAGTAAGAGTGCTGTCACAGACAGAAATCCTTTCACTCCATTATTTTACAGTATTGTCATTCTTCTTCCTCAGAGTTTCCTTGCCATTCATTCAGCTTCTCAGTGGCCTCATCCAGCAAAGACAGCAGCTGGTTGTCACCAGCAGCCAACGTCTGGTTTTGGATGTGGCTCGAGTGCCCAGTTGTAGTAACACAGAAGATACAGGGACTGGAGGAGGATTTGGCTCTCATATATCATCACACTTCTGGGATATCAACAAAGGCGCTTGAATTTAACAATGCCTTATTGGGATACACTTTTTGAATTTAATTCAGTCCCCCAAACCCTTTGGTGAGGCACATTGGAGAACCAAAGCATACTGGAAGTTAGAAATAGATCAAGGTGATTGCAGAACTGCCTTTTTAGCATGGTTGTGAGACTCCTAATGGCTTGTGTTGGTCACCCAATCAGAGAGCATGTCTTCAGACTAATGCTATTCAGCTGGTTACTATGGCAATGATGGAGTACTAGTTGTCATGGTGATGAAATGGAAATTTGGGGAGCCAGTTTCTTTAGAAGAGGTGGATTCATTAAGCCCTGTCTTTCTCTCTTTCCTTAAAACTTGACCATGTTGTATAATACTTCTAAAGGGACTCCATTTTCACATTGTCAACATACATCTTAGGATATGTATAATCTTTTCTCATTCTTGGGATCTCTTGGCTTAAGTCTTTTTAATTCTATGATGCAAATAGAGACCCCCTACTCCTACAGTCTTTTATGGCTCACACTAAAGAATGACACTGGAGCAGCTAGACTTCTTTTTATTCCTCTGAAAGTGTCTCTGCAAACTCTATTGCGTTCCTCCAAAGTTATTCTTGTGTGAAATAGAATAGGTCAGAATACACATAATGGACAGTAAATGATAAAGGAGCCTTTCACCAATGAAATGCAACCTAGCCTTCACTGATGTGTTTATTACAGTCGTTCTTTGAGATAGATCCTTCTGAGAAGCAGCAGAAGCCTGGTCCCTTCTCCTCTTAGTGTTGATGGAGATGCCATTCTTCTTTGCTAAAGGCCTACTGTATGGACTCCTTGGTGGGAAAGATATATTGTTCACATGTTATACAGACTTCCTTGACTGCTTTCTTGATTGCTCCCAAAGAATTAACTCAGCTGCTCAGTTCAATACCCTGCTTCATGGGTGGTCCCTCTACAGAGCTCGAGATCTTGTTAGATTATGGTTCTCTGACATCCAAATGCAGGCACTTCTGAGTTTAGGCTTCCAAGCTTGCACAAAGCAGGGCAGGGGCTTTTGTTTGGGGGTCTCCCCCTCTTTATTGCTTAGTGTTTTCTTCCAGGGCCAGTGGATCTGTCTGCTACAGCTGCCAGAGGAACAAAGAACCACAAACTGGGTTGCTTAAATAACAGAAATTTATTTTCTCACAGCTCTGAAGTTGGGAGGCCAACAGCAAGGAGTCAGCAGATTCAGTTTCTTCTGCTCCCTCCCTTGCTCGCATGTGACCCTTTTTTTTCTGCATCCTCACCTGACCTTCCCTCTGTGTGTGCACACTGCTGATATCTCTTGTGTGTCTAAATTTCTCCTTTTAATTAGGATACCTATCAGACTGGAGTGGAGCTTGCTTTAATGGCCTCAATTTAACTTAATCCCTTCTTTAAAGGCCCTATTCCCAAACACATCAACTTCTGAGATCTAGGGCTTGGGGCTTCAATATATAACTTTAGGGGTACATAGTTTAGTCCGTAAAAATATGAAACACCATCTATTTTCAATATGGATTGGTTCTAGCAACTCTCTGACTGGGATCTAAAAGAAATTGTAGTAAATATTTTGAGATCAGACAGGAAGAGTTCACCGTTCTCTGTGTGGTGTGAGGGTACAGGGGCTGGTGTCTTGGACAGTCTCCAGAGTGGAACAGAATCTCTTAATGGACGTGGGAGCATAGTTGGGGTTTTGGCCTAGTGTGATGGACACTGGAGGGGGAGTTTGTGAGAAGTCATGTTATTAAATAAGGACAGTAAGAGCAGGGAAGAGAAAATGCACATACGTAAGGGCTCTTCTAGGACCAAGTGTCCAGCTCCCTTTAGGAGTTACAAAATAAAGACCAAGGGCAGGGTGGAATAATTTGCAAATTTTGTGTGAAAATCTAGACTTCTACACCCTCTTACAAGGTCTGAGAACACAGCTAATATTCCCAAGAGGAAGCAATCACTTGCTAATCTCCTTGGGCTTTATTAATGAGGCTTTGTCTTTAGAGAAGCTATGGCACATGGGCATCAGCCAGAGGAGGCAAGGCCAATGCCTGCCGTATGGCTCCATGCTGCAGAACCCGTGCAGCAAGTGAGCTGATACTGAGGAGACCAACTGCTCAACTGGCTGGGTCTGTAGTAGGTTCAGGGATCCCATGAACCTACAAACTACACATCTGTTAGAAAGCTGTCACCAGCAATGTGCGCTGCAAGGAAGAGAGGGCATCAAGGTACCACCACTATGCTGCTGCTTGATGCTATAATTAGGGTTTCTTCCTTCCTTCCTTCCTTTCTGTCTTTCTTTCTTTCTTTCTTTTCCTGCCTTCTATTTTTTCCCTTGCTTTCTTCTTAGTGGTATTGTTTGAAGGAGGGGCTGACATGGTCTGGGCCTATGGATAGCAGAAGATTCAGTGATATCTTCTATTTCCTTCTGGGGCATATAGTTAGATGACCTTCCAACCTCATTTTCTGGTTTTTCTGGGGGTCCTTCAGGTTAACTATTAGTCTACAAATAAATTTACCTTTTTCTAAAAAAAAAATATTTAGTACGGGGTCTGTAGGGTCTCACTGCACAGATTGGACTCCTGCTGACCCTCCTGTTTTCAGCCTCCCAAGCACTGAGATTACAGTAATGCACAACCACAACTAGTCCCAGTCGCCCTCTCAGCATGCCCTGGGGGTGGGGCTGGCATGGTACAGATATTCACCTTTGCTTAAATCTCCAGTCAGTTTATTTTTCTTGCACAAATGAACACGGATGCCTTGCTTGGTCTGCACACTTAGAGATCACCGATAAGAATCTTAGGGATGAGGTAGAAGAAATACCACAGGTTCAGACAAGTTGATAACCAGCTTCTGGAATGGTCTAGAACCTATTTTAGGGAATTCCAAAGATTTATCCTGAAAGTTCCCTTGGTAATAGCACTTCTTCCCTGACTACAGTTTTTCTTTAAGGTGAACAGTTTTCTCCAGCACCAAACTAAGCCCTTTTCATTTGCTCTTTATAAGTGGGAAATATCGTTTTTAACCTTTAATTCATTTCCTGGTTACTAGAGTCCTATTAATAGAATTTTTTTTTTTTTTTTCTTGAAGTAAGTTTAAAAGTGTTTACGGCCAAGGGAAAAAAAAAATTCTCTTACAAAGAAAAACAAAGGGCTAGGGATGTAGCTCAGTGGCACAAATACCTGCCTGGTAAGCACAAGGTCCTAAGCTTGATTCTCAGTATCAAACAAACAAACAAACAAAAACCCATAAAAACAAAAAATCAGCCAAACAGACAAACAGAAAAACACAGCACCAACATCAGCTTTACTTAGAATTTAATTTTCCCCCAAGTAGGAATAGAAATCATTCCAAAGATCACTTATTTGGTAGAGACTTTTAGAAATCATTAATGCATTTTCCTGCTCTTAGATTTTGTAGTTTTTGACATGATTGAGGGGAACATTAAAGAACCCTAGAAGTATAGCAAGGAAGGGTGTATTGGTCAGGGTTTTACTTAGAGGAACAGAATAGATATAATAGAAGGAACGGATATTAACACAAAATATACAACCTATAAGGAATTATAAGATTGGCTTACAATAGTGAGCCACAGAGTCAGATGAGAAAGCACACACAGGTCGTCTGCACACTCTGGACTGAAGAATTCCGTCCCGAGGTCTGGACTTCACTGCAGCACTCTGTGTAAGTCTCTGTCGGCTGATGGGTCTGCGATGGAAGACTCAAGCGTCTGTAATGGACGCTGAAGAGTCTGCGACGGATGGCGAAAGATCCAGGAGGCGGAAGAGTCTGTGCTGCAAGGCGGACGATGAAGTCCAGTCTGAATGTGAAGACTGAAGCTTCTCTGACAAAGTGAAGTGTTGACTCCTTCTTCAGCCCTTTAAAAAGTCTTTTTGTGCTCAGTCATTCTGACGTAGGCCCATTGCGCCCTAGGGTGGAACCAATCATACCCCAGGATGGGCCCTTGATCCCACTCTAGGGAGAAAGCCAATCATATCCTAGGCGGGCCTTGGTCACGCTCCAGGGAGGAACCAACTGTACCCCAGAGTGGGGCTCCCACCAACAGGGAACCAGACTGCTGAGTCATTCAGCCAAGTTGACACATTGTATCAACCACTACAAAGGGGACTTGCCAAGCAGGGTCCAAAGGCCTAAGATTGATGGGAGAGCTATCATGTGTCTGACCCCAGTGACCTGCTCTCTCTCTGTCCCCCAAACATTAAAATAATACTTTAAATTTTCTATTATTGAAAAGTTAGTAAATTTCTTGCTAACATTAACAAAAAAAATGAAACATACATAAGACAAAGGGAAACTTAACAAGTAAAGGTATCTGTTATATAACCACTGAGCGTAAGGTTATATATAATTTAAGACTTTGCTGCACTCAAGGGTTCAAACAATGCTGTTAGAGTTTAACTGGGCAAGTGAGGAGCTGTGCTCTTTTCCTTTTTAGAAGATGATTGAATTTAAGTCTTTGGTGTTTAACTGTCCTTGCTCATCAGACTAGACAGAATTCTTTCTTAAGTGCAGCATAAACATTTGCCATAAAAAGCCTCTTCCTAGTGAGCTCTGAGAAACCTGCAGATGCACAGGGGATAAGGCAGGCAGGCTGTTGGGAGGCGCAAGCTACAACACAGATCCATCCTATATACATTAAAATAAGAAAAAGAACAAGGTGGCGCCTATAGTGAGTCGTCCTTGAGTCAGAATGCAGTCTTGCTTCTAGCTGCAGGCAGAAACTTAACAATGACTTCTTCATCATGCATTTCCTTGGTACCAGCTAAGAAGGCAGGGACTTTTCTGGTTTATGGGAGTGTTTATCCTTATCTCAGCAAACATTATTTTTTTTTCTGTTGTTTCCTACATCCATGATATATAAAGGGACAAATAGAAAATTTGCATGTTAACGAGGTTATTTGATATACCTCATATAGTTTTAAATAGCATTCAGTTTTAAGTCAGCTCTCTCTAGCACTTTCCATAGAGTAGCTGGAAATGATAGATTGATCTCATTTGTCCTTCTTATTACAATAGCAAACAAATTCCAAATGGGGAGGTACTGCTTCATCCACCAGGCCCAGTTCTGCAGTATGAATGAATAAACATTGCTGTTAGCTCTGCTTTTACCAAAATGCTTCTTTACTACCTCAGTGAAACTGTTTGAGCATTTCAGCCAACACGTGCCTGTTTCTTCACGTCCCCGTTGGCTCCTTTTCAATTTGCTACTTAAGAGAACCCTGCTGCCTTTGCACTGTGTCTGCTCAGAGAGCAGGGACCGCGTAAAGCTCTGTGCCTGGATGCAGCCCTCAATGGTGGGCAACTACTCCGCAGGGCTCCTCTACCACCCTCAGCACACTGCAACACAATGCAGCAAGACAGCTGCTGCATCCCCTGAGGTCATACTTTAAAACAAGAAAGGAACCTGTGAAGAAGGACATACTAGGAGGGACCAGATGGACTTTATTTATTAGGTCTTTCTGAGATAGGGTCTTACTATGTAGTTCAGGCTGGTTGTGAACTCACTTTGTAGTTGGGCTGGCCTTAAAATCACAGCAATCCTGTAATCTCAGCACTCAGAAGGCTGAGGCAGGAGGATTGCTGTGTACCATCATGACCAGTCAGGTGGACTTTTGGAAATTTTACTCAGCCTGGAAATTGGAGGCTGGAACTCAGGCCATTTCACTCAGAATTCATGATAAATTGTACTGAATGGTTGAAGAGTACTTACTTTTTCACTCTAATCGGTGTCTTTTACATGTCACTAGGAATTACTAGTGATTATGTTATAGACTCTTGCCATCATTTTTCATTATCAAGACTGTTTTAATATCTCCACTCTAAATATTAGAAAAATAGTATTCTATTACTATTCTAGTTCTAACAAGATTTTCAAATTCATGGTCTGCATTTGATCTATATATGAATTCCTATCTCAAAATCTCTGTTAAATAATAGCTATTCTTAAGATCTATAGGTGATTGTGGAAAAATATATAATTAGATACCTCAGAATTTATTTTATTTTTATTTTTTTTTCTTGTTTCAGAACTTTTGTTTGTTTGTTTATTTATTTTCACGGCCAGCTCAGCCTGCCCTGCGGGCAGGGCTGGCGCAGCATGTGGTGCCGAGGATTGAACTGCGGTCCCTGCAGCTGCCCAAGCTTTCCTAAGCAGGCGCTTTAGACCACTGAGCCATCCTGCCAGGCCCGACCTCAGAATTTCTTTATGTCATCTTCTGTCAGTGGGAGTGTTTGGTTCTCTGGGCATGCAGCGTACTATGTTTTATTTATTATTAGCATGCTCACTTTCTAAACAAGCTAGATCGTAACTTCTTTTTTCTTTTTCAAGAAACATACTTCAAGTTTATTAGTTATAACTTCTCTTTTTCTAAGTAGGAATTTACAGCTGTTTATGATGGATGCCCGTTTCATTATTCATTTTGGACTACATTATTTTTATTGATTCAGTCAACATTTGATTTGACGTAGGGTTCGAGGTTCGGTTCCATCTGTGCTACATGCCGCACTGGCCCAAACCGTGTGGGGTGCGCTGAGCCAGTCACCGAAACCAGACATTGGGCAGGGAGGATCATCGTGAGTCTGAGCTGCGTAGTGAGACCCTGCACCAAATACATTAAGAAAAAAGATGTGAGCGTGGTCATGCCCAGGAAAGCAAAGGTAAGTTCTGACTGGATTTTTTCCAGTTTATCTCTTCTCCAGGTAGCAAATGGGGTGCTCATGGACTGCTTATGTAGATGGTCCCCATTTTGGAATTGCAGAGTTTGGGAAATTCTCCTGACCAACCATAGCGTGGTCCTGACTAGCACTGATCTTTTTAGCATTCGGGGCCCTTTTATGCTGAAGAATAACTATTTAGTAAGATGGAAATTCTTGGCTTTTAGAGTTGCCAGCATGAGAAACCACCCCTGGCTGAGGGAGGCACAATGGATATTGTTAGGCTAATGGAGGAGCTTCTATTTGAAGGCACTGAGTTTAGGACAGGCATTTATTTTACTTTATTATTTTTATTCTGTGTGTTTAGTACAAGTTCTCACTACCCAGCTCAGACTCATAGTGATCCTCCTGTTTTTAGCCTCCCCAATATTAAGATCATAGGTGTGTGCCACCATGCCCTGTCTTGGGGCTGACTCAGCATACAGTGGGGCCGGGCTCACACAGCATGTGGTGTGGGGATTCGAGACCCCCATCCTTGCACTTGCCTAAGCTTGGTCTGCTGAGCTATCTCACTGGCCCTAAGACATTTACCTTTGCTGTATCTCAACCCCTCTCTCAATGACAGTGAATGACATTTAATATGAAACCCTGAGTTGGTCATGTAGCTCGGTAGTAGAGCTTGTGCTTAGCATGTGCAGGGCCTTTGGTCCAATCTCCAGTGTGAGTATATGTGCATATGCAAAGTTATGGTCATACTGTTAAAGAGAACAGGAGAGATAACAATAATAACTACATTAGATCTGAAAGATAAAAAGGAAACAAAGAATCACTAACTTAAATACTTGGAAAAATTGAGTCCTAAAGTGAAAAACCAACTAAAATCCTAAAACTTCAAAAATTGGGTTGCATTAGGTAACTTCTGTGACATAAAATTAAAACAGGAACATTTGTAGGTATAAGAAGTAGGGGCTGGCAAGATGATTCAGTGGTCTAAAGCGCCTTCTTAGGCAAGCTTAGGCAACTGCAGGGACCGTGGTTCAGTCCCTGGCACCACATGGTGTGCCAGCCCCACTCCCAGGGCAGGCTGAGCCTGCTATAATTTTTTTTAAAAAGCAGTTAGATCCTTTTCAAATCCATAGGACCAGGAAAAAAGACCCTCCTCTACTCCAGAAGACTAGAGATTTACTCTCTGGAGCAAGCAAACCAGAGTGCATTTGCAAGGCTGAAGTGAGGCAGCCAATACAAGATGCCACGATTCCGTGGCTTAAAGGCGTTGCCAGATTTATTCTTAACATAACAGAACTTCTAATCAGGTGTTTGATACCAACTGTACTGAGAACAAATCCATATGTCATAACAATTCACTACTTTAATGTGTAAAATTCACTGGTTGTTAGTATATTCATATTTCTGCAACTGACACATAATAAAGTTTAGAACATTTCATCGTACCCAGAGAACATTCCATCCACATTAGCAGCCATTACGTCTCACCAAAGCTTTTCCCATGCCCTTGGCAACAATGAATCTACCTTCTGTTTCTAAGAGTTTGATTACTTTTGGTACCTCAGGTAAGTAGAATCCTGTGGTATTTGGCTATTTGTGACTGGCTCATTTCACTTAGTATAATGTCCCCAAGGTTCACCCATGTTATAGTATATAATAAGATTTCCTTTCTTTAAAAGCTGAATAGTATTTCATTATATGTACATTCTACTGTGGTGAGTGTGTATGTGTGTGTGTGTTTATTACTGGGATTGAACCCAGAACTGTGAGCTTGCTATGCAAGTGCTCTACCATTGTATGCACTACATTTTCAAATTTATTTATGCACTGATGAAGGTGGTGGTGAAGGTGTCTTCTGTCTCCCTGGACCAGTGGGACACCATGATGCCTCAACTGTTGGACTGTGCCAGCTTGCACGTCTGCAGCGACTTGGTCACCAAGCTGGTCTGGTTGACTTTGAGCAGCCGGCAGTTGTAGGCCTTCTCATTCACACCCTTGGTGATGCACTTGGGGCTGGCCATTGTGAGGTTGTCACCCACTACTGCATGCTGGCGCTGGCCATGAACTTCTGCCAGGCACCCCAGTCGTTCTGGTCAAAGGGGTCCTCGATAGACACCACTGGGTAGTCCTTGATAAAGGATCTGTATTGGTCACCCAGCTGGTTGGGTGAGATGTATGTCTGGGGTTGTCAGAAGACTTGAATTCCAGGTACTTCCCAAACCTGAAGAACTCGGACATGGCCATGTCCATGCTGATGACCACCTTCTCTGAACAGCCAGACTTCCTAATGGCAGTCTTCAGCGACTGCAGGGCTTCCTTATTCTCCAGGCCACTGGGTACAAAGCCACCCTCACTGTTCACGTTGGTGGTGTCCTTGCCATACTTCTGCTTGATGACATTCTTCAGGTTGTGGTGGACCTTGTCCCCGAAGCACATGGCCTCCTTAAAGCTGGCCATGCCCACAGGCAGGATCATGAACTCCCGCATGGCCAGCTTGTTGCTGGCGTGCGAGCCACCGTGATCACCCGCCGTGAAGGCAGGGACAGGCAAGATGACCTTGGGGTTGCCTGCCAGGTTGGTAATGTAGCAGTTCAGAGGCACCCCCTCTCCATGGCGCCAGCTTTGCACACTATGAGAGACACTCCCAGAATGGCATTCACCCCAATCTTGGATTTATTGTCAGTCCCGTCTGTCTTGATCATCAGCTTGTTAATCTCCTGCTCCATGACATTCATTTTCTTGCTAACCAGGGCAGGTGCAGTGGTTTCATTGATGTGCTTAACAGCTTTTGTCACACCTTTGCCCAGGTATCGGGTCTTGTCATTGTCATGAAGCTCTAGCGCTTCGGAGATGCCAGTGGAGGCCCCCCTGGGCACAGCGGCTCGGAAGAGACCTTTGGAGGTGTAGAGGTCAACTTCCACAGTGGGGTTCCCATGACAGTACAAAGATCTCTTGGGCGTGCATCTTGAGAACAGACATGTTGGATTTCTGGCTACTGCATCTTCTTGCCTAGGAAGGAAAAAAAGGGTGCTCAAGACACCCAGGTGCGTGTTAAAGTGGCAAGCTGCTCTGCGTGCCGCCCTAAGCACCTCATCTTGGGCATCATCTTTCTGGGCTTTGTCCACTGTCCAGCCTTCATTTTTGCTGCCAGCAACTCTTGCCTGTAGTGTTCAAGTGGTGGTGACATTTCTAGCTCCTTGCACACTCTGAGCACGGCCCTCCCTCTGTGTACAATTCCTTCCACCGTACTGAGCTTTGCTCTTTCATTTCACACAACTATTTTCTTGTTCAGATCTTAGCTCAGATCCACCACCTCAGAGGTGACATTCAAGTTGTCCCCTTCCCAGACCATTTTATCTCTATTCTGTTTCACTTTTGCTTTTTATAGCAGTTACAAGTGCCTGAAAGGATCTTGCTGATCTAGTTGTTGGCTCGTGTAGGGCTTTTTATCTAACGAGGACAGACACTTCATGAGATCAGGAATCCTGTGCGTTTTCTTCACAGCTCTCTCTTCAGAAAAGAGTCAGATTGAATGGAAGTGAAGTGCAACAGAGGTGAAGAGGAGAGAGCCATTAATGCCATCTGGGGGGCTTGGGGGCCACTTCCCGGAGGATGTACCGTTTTAGTTGAGATGATAGGCAGATACTGTATAGGATGAGTGTGGATATGCGGAGGGAGTGTGCAGCTCAGCAGGCTGAAAGGTCACCTGGTATTACAGAGACTAGAGGTGACAGAAAAGGTGAACAGGCCAATGAATGGGGATACCAGAGATGGTAGACCTGGACTTTAATTCCACTGAGTGGCTGTTCAGTTTAGAGTGTTGTCTGAGAATACAAAGACAAATGAAACACTGTAGATCTTGTAGTAATGGGGAACCATGTATGGCTTTTGGGCAGACAAATGCACAAGTACCTTAGGGTCGAATATAGCCCTGCTCACAAGCACAGCCTTGGGGCTCCACCCCTCCCTAGCTCTTTGGCCAAGGCAATCAACCTCTCCGTGGCTTTTCTCCTTTACAAGAATGATATTAGCTGTGGCCCTTTCTTGACTACTTGGGAGGATGAAATTAATCAGTATGGAGTTTAGTCCTTGATGAACCCTGTGAAGTCTCTTTAAATATTAGCTACTATTTTTGGACATGTTTAAAACAGCGTGTGGTGTGTGTTAGGTTACCAACGATAGTTTTTTAAGAAAGATGATTACAGTATAGAGAATCAGGGGGCCAGGGAGATAGCTCAAGGGTACAAGTGCCTGCCTGGCAAGTGCAAAGTCCTGAGTTCAATCCCTGGTTCTGCAAAAAAAGAAAAAGAAAAAAAAAAAAGAAAGAAAGAAAATCATTGTAGGGGAAGACAGTGTGCACCAGGCCTCTACATAGGTCACTGCCTTAGCTGAGGCAAAGATTTGTGGAGATTTAAAAAAGGAAAAAGAACTCTGGGTGTGGAGGGTATAGAATGCTTTGGAAAGAAAAATTGGGTTCATTTTTTTGAGAGTGTTGAATTTAAGATGCCAGAGTAAGCTCCCTGTTCGCTGTTATTCTGCTCAGATGATAGGGATATAGCTGAGGTGTAGGACACTAAAATGTAAAGCTGGGATGAGCACATTGGAAATCTGGGTGTGCACATCACCAATGATTGCCTGTCTTTCCACTATTCCACTGGCAAGGAGACACATAACAATGTTTGACACTTGTATGCTGTTATGCATAGCTGGAAGGAACACAGATTTGTGTGCTCTTCCTGGAAAACAGGTCTGCAGTGTTTATCATGACATTTAAAGGTGCTTATACCTTCTGATCTAGTGTTTTCAACTTTTGAGAGTCAATCCTAAACAAGTAACCCAAAATGCAGATAACAGTATGGATACATCTCTCAATACGAACTTCTAGTTGAAAATAAACTTCAGGTTTGTACAATGATAGGAGAATTACCAAATAATTGAAATTTGCTTATATGCTACAATATTATGAAGGCATTAAACATTACATTTACTGGGCTGGGGGCATAGCTAAGTGGTGGAGTGTTTGCCTAACATACTCAAGGCCTGGGTTGGCTCCCTAGGACTGAAAAAATTCAATTTTGAGAATTTTAATGTAAACTGCCGTGGAATAGAAAAGCCCAATAAGGGTGCACAATTAAATAGTATGAGTTCAATTCTGCCCAGAATGAAATAAGTGTTACAAGACAATTTCAGTAAAAATATCCCTGTGGATTATTTGCTTGGAAAATTGAGGCATGGATTGATAATTCATTGAAGTCTTCTGAGTTAGAATTAAGGCCAGATAATAGATTTTGGTTATTTAAATTTTTTATTTCTCTTCCCCTTGTACATCTGCTAATATTGTTACTAATCTAATAATAATCTTGCCTTCTGGACCAAATTCAAACTGTCATGTATGTTTCAAGTCTTGATCATGTTGGGCTTTTTTCAATGGATACAACCCATCAAAGGTCTAGAGGGCCAGGGAGATAGCTCAGTGGTCCAAAACACCTGCTTAGGCAAGCTTAGGCAGGCACAGGAGGCTGAGGTTTGATGCCAGCATCATGTGCCACAGTAGCACTACCCTTAGGGCAGGCTGGACTAGGCAGCCCTCCATCCCCCAACACCAAAAAAAAAAAAAAAAAAAAGTCTAGTGCCTGAAGTCTCCTGTTCAAGCTAATGTCAAATCATTGTTCAGTTTTGAATGTGCCTTCTGACTACTGATACCTTTCCTCACCCTTAGTTGACAAACAAGGGCATTCATGTCACCTTGAAGGAACGTGAGTTTTACATAAGGCATTCCCTAGATATGTCAAGGACAAAGGGTTGGTATAAGGCCTCATCACTGGGTGTGTGATTCACCCACGGACTCCACTTAGCTATGCCCAAGCAGCTAAAAGGGGGCTGGACTCCCCCAGGAGCATTCCTGATGGAGAGTTGATGGGCATAAGGAGGGCACCTCCCATTCACTACAACTGGATTGAAGATATCCTAGTCTGGGACTCTCTTGGGTTATGTCTTATCATCTTGAAGGTATTAATGACAAATGTAACATGTTGTATTAGACTCCAGAAAGAACAATCACTCCCTTCCTTCTCCAGAGTTCCAGCCATGCACATTTGATATCCAGCCCAGTTCCAGTAAGAGCTGGAATGGACATTAATAGAATGGCTTTTTAAAAATTATTATAGTAGATATTATAATTTCTCTGCTTATCATGTAAACAGAACAAAAGCCAGTTATTTCCAAATGTATAGAATGTATTTTCCAAAATCTATGAGGGTAGAAAGCTAATGAAATAGAACTTACCACAATTTTAAACCATCCAGAATTTGACAATATCCTAGATCAAATTTGGGAGCATTTTCTTGTTGGGTGTTCAAAGCACCTAGTGTAGTCCACAGAACCCCTTTCCCTGGCTCCCTGAGACTTACCATGGGGAGTCATATGAACTGCGGGCACTTTCAGCCCGATTCACCCAATGGGACTCTGGTCCCTTAGTTGAGGCATGCATGGAGGCCGGTGCCTGTGTGGAGTCATGGCAGGTTGAGGCTCTCAGCTTGGAGCATAGAAGAAAGTGACATGGAAACCAGCAAGGTCTTTTCTGGAACAATTCTAGTCCAATTTGGGCTTTGTACCTAGTGGACATTCTCTAAGTCCAACACTCTGGTCTTAAAGTAGGCAGCAGAAATAAGCCCCTTTACTTGGATCATATAGAACTATGTCATCCCCTAAATCATACACTACTTCGAGGAATATTTCCAGACTAGATAAAAAAATTGTTTTAATAGTAGTAACCAACATATCTGTAGGTAAGACTTTTAGTTGATGGTTTAGTTCAGAATCCTTCCATCATGTTTTGGAGAAATTTCTTTTAACGGGGGAGTTTATATTCTTGTAATAGAACTCTTAAGTCAATAAAAATGGGAAAAGCACTAGTTTAAAAATGATCTCACCCCCAAGCCCAGACCTTGTCTTGCTTGGCATGCACTTCACCCCTGAACTATATCCTCAGCCCAAATACCAACTTCAACCAATGGAGTCAGACACAAAAATTATTCCAGTATGAGCTCATTTATAGATAGTACAGATGCCCTCAAAGCCAAACCCTAGTGTGATTTCGCAAAACTGCTCAACTTCTGAGAGGCAGAGCACAGTAGCCTTGGGATCTGACAGTGTACTGTATCCTGACCTGGGTGGAATGTATACCAGTGAGTTCTTTCAGGAGGGTGCTAGGCACTGAACCCTGGCCTTGTGGATGCTAAGCTTGTACTGCACTACCAGGCCACACTGTCCAGCCCTGGTGCATTGCTTTGTGAAAAGTATTGGCTCCAGTGATTTGTGTACTTTTCTGTATTTTATGCTTCCATTGAGTTTTCACTTTTATGTCGTTATTAACACTCAATATTTCTCTCTGGCTTTATTTTTGGAGATACTTTTGCTATGTATATAAATGCCTGTATAGCTTAGGCTGGCCTTTAACTTTTTGGTGATCTTCCTGTCTCTGCCTCCTGAGTGCTGGCATTCCAGGTGTGCACCATCAGGTCTGGCTAACCTCCACACCTCTTGAACAAAATTCAATCTGGCACATGACTGGTAGTTTATGAAAGTTTTATGACACTGTTATGTATTGCTTGTCCTCAAGAGTTAGCTTTAAAAAAAAAAAAAGAGTTAGCTTTTTTTTTTTGCAGCACTGGGGTTCAAACTCATGACCTTGCACTCACCAGGCAGGTACTTGTGCCACGGAGCTATCTCCCTGGCTCCCAAGAGTTAGCATTTTTGTTTAAACAAACAAACAAAAAATTGGGGGGATTCTACACTGAGTAATTACCTAAGGGTTATGTTTCAGTTTATTCAAATAAAAGAAAGGATCAGATGAAAGTTTTATTATGCCAACGAATCCTTCTAAAAGGAAAGATGTCCACCTGGTATGCTGAGAGCCTTTCCTTTGCCTCACAGGACTGTCCAAATTGTGACACAGAAAACCACAGCTTCTCAAAGTGTGTGCACATCGCTTCACTTTCAGAGGCTTGAACAAAAATGAAAGTGAGATAACATTTAAAGAAAAAGTGTAAATTTTCATTATTTAATTAGACCCATCCTTCTGGGGGGGGGAGAATACTGAGAGAGAGAGAGAGAGAGAGAGGAATAAAGCTCCCAGAGAATCATGCACATCACACACAGACAAAGGTGGCCAGAACTATCTTATTTATTACAAAGATACACCGTGAAGAACAAACCCGACTGTATACTGAAGCCTGTAATGGTACATGCCAAAATGTACAGTACTATACAGAAAAGTGCATTTTCACAACAGAATAACAAAACATGTTTTTCTTCCAGAACTGGAAAAGCAGTCCCTGTTGTTTTCACCTCAGACGGGAGGGAATGGAATGGTAAGAGGCAGAACAGTGCCTGCAGGAGGCTGAGGGCGGGCAGCAGCAGTGAGCAGGCCTGCGTGGTGCGACGGAAGGGCTCGGGAGACACACTGCTGGGTGAGAAAGGCACAACCACGTCTACGAGGACAGCGAGACAGTCTGGTGATCGACAGGGACGTGAGACAGACGTGACTGAGCATGGAGGCACAGAATGGGGGACGGAGATGTGGGGACAGTGAAGAAGTTTCCAAACGCTTAGATGGGCAGCCAGAACAGGGGTGGGCAGAGAACGGGGCAACAGGACAAGAGCAAGGCTACACTCCTCTAAAATAGAAAGGCACTTTCACATGTACATTCTACAGATGTACATTGACACGAGTAGGTAACAGTCACAAGCAGGAAGCTACCAGTACTGCAAATAATCAAACTGACAGCAAAGGACAATACTGATTTAATTATGTGGGCAGGAGTTACCTTAGGTACGCAGGTAACACAGCCTTTCCTGTTACACAGCCACTTATTATACTTCAAATATCTATAATAACCATCACACTACACATTGAACTTGCATGAATGCTCTACCGGGGCATTCACAAATGCACAGTTTATATATTTTTCTTTTACTAAACAGTTTCTAAGATAAGCATTATGGAACCCAGTACAATTATTTAAGCATACAAAATTCCCTACGTAATTTAAAGATCCAGGTATCCACCTAGATTATACCATGTAGACTATTTCTGTCTCTAAAGAAGGTATGCTAGGGTAAGTGAAAGCTCACATTCCAGCTAATGTACCCATCTGTTGCCAAGTCACCCTGAACAAGGCCTGGCACTCCAGCCCAGCTGGAGGCGGAGGTCTTGGCTCAGGGGTGGCCTGGAGCAGGGCTCTGTACATGGACAGAGCCTGCAGTTCTATGCTGCCCTGGATCTCAGGGCACACGGTGGTCAACTGAAAGCAAGACCGAGTCCCATGTGTGCTTCCTGTGTTCCTGGCCTCTAACAGCTGTGCTCAGGAGACAGCAAGTACTGACCCAGATTCGCAGTCTTCCAACCCCTTTACAGACCCAGAGATCGCCTAAATTTGGATTTCAGAGGCATAAAAACTGACAGATTATAGTTTCTTCAACTGTTGACTTGAGAGATATTCTTTCTAAATGCTAAGGATATCACTACCAATTCATCTCCTTTTTTATTTTAAATAAACTGTAAACACATTTCGGTAATGGCAAAAGTATACCGACAGAAAGCTATTAAAGGATGTCACTTGATTCTTGGAGCCTTACACCATGGATATGACCACGATGGTAGATTAAGAGGAGCCCTGCTGTAGCATATTCTACAGATGGGTCAAGGGGCACTGAACGCAAATTACCTTGTGCAGAGACATAAAACTGCTGAACAATGGTGGTGATGTTGAACGTGGACAAGATTGTGGAGCTCTACAAAGTCCACTTAACAGACAGAAATAGTTCTATAACATTCATCAGAAAATGTAAACTAAGTACTTTTCTATCCTAACAACCCACCCTCCAAACCCCCAACCTAAGCCAAAAGGCTGCTTGATAAACCTACTTTGGTGAGTTCTATGGAACATGAACATACAATTATATCCGCTGTGAATATAGATTCTTGTGTAGGTGGAGTCAGACAATCTTTGTAGAACCATAATTTACCCATCTTCCAAATGACATTCTCCTCAAATTGCATATGAAAACTGCTAAGACCCTTGAAATCGGGATGTCACATTCCAAGGCTCTTTGTCTTCTCCTTGTTCTGCCTGTCCTCCATGTGCTGCACCTGTGGCCCCACAGAAGGCTGTGTACCAGGTGAACCTCCTCCGCTGCTGCGGCTGTTCATGGCGGTTACCTTGGATCCTTCACCAGAGGGTACCTGGTCTTAGCCCGGGAAGCTGAATATTCTTACTAAGTAAAATAAGGATAGGTAAGTCCTTGGGGAGTCCTTAATCAGAGGTCATACCCTTCACTTGGAGATGAGGGGGTAAAATCTGGAGGACACACAGGAGTGAAAAAATGGACAAGAGGGTAAGGGAGGCAGGGGAAAATATTAGCAGCCATTTCTTGAAAGAAGGGGCGACCTCTGAGGGTTGGCAGCAGTGTCCCCCCTCATCCAAGGTGGTGGAGTCTTGATAAGGGGGCTAGAAAGGCAATCAGTGATCCGTAGGAGGTGGGAACACCAAAAATGAGAACACCCTGGGAGGATTACCAGGGACTATCTGAAGAAACAGCTTGCAGCAGTGAGACCTGAAGAGGGAAAGCGAAAGCTTGCAAAGAGCATTTAAAAATAGATCCACAACACCTCTGCCTTTCCCCTGGCCTCTGTTCACATCTTACTTTTCCATCAAAGAAGAGAAAAGGTTTTAAGCACTCTTTATTATTTTAAAGAAGTGGGGATTAGGAAAATTTAATCTTCCTGGAGAATTTGGGGAGGACAATTTACAAGGGTTACTGCTAACTCAAAGCTCAGTCCTGCTGGGTCTCCATGGTGTCCAAAGGTCAGAATGACCTCCGAACTCAAAAGAAATGATCAGATGTTAAGCAGATGCTGAGTTGGGCCTCTTCTTAAAAATGGCCAAAAAGCGAGGCCGGGCGTGGTGGCTCACGCCTATAATCCCAGCACTCGGGAGGCTGAGGCAGGAGGATCGGTGCGAGTTCGAGACCAGCCTGGGCTACAAAAGTGAGCTCAAGGCCAGCCTCAACTCATAGCGAGACCCTGTCTCAAAAAGACAAACAAACAAACAAACAAACAAACAAAAAAAGTCAAAAAGAACAGTTCTGAAAAGGAAGTTTATAACTTTACTATTCCTGGAAATAGATGGGGGGGGTGGCTAGGCTAGAAAGGGGTGGGGGCAACACCACTATTGTGTCCACTTCTGAAATTGGGCCACTGACAAGCAAGTGTGACTCTGGAAGGTCACGGTTCATTATTTTAACCTCATCCTGCAGTACAATGGTCAGGCTGGGAAAGTGAGGTAAAGATAAAGATTATGATTTCGGTACAGCTCTTCATCTGCTTTGGCATGATGCCTGTACCAAGGGGCTGATGGAATGAACTTCACACTGCAATTCTTAGGGGAGCCAGTAGTTGGCTACCAGTTTCAAACTAGATACAAACATATTCAACAGTGGTCCAAGGGATTTTGCTTGGAGGAATTCATATTCCTTCATCTGTAAGTTCAATGACAGCATAGATAAAAAGGTTAGAGGTCTGTAGCCTGCCACTAGCAGGACAGTGGTTATTTGTACCTTACTAAAAGCAAATGCATTCAAAACAATTTTGGAGAACTAGGGATATAGCTCAGTGGTAAGGTGTGTGCCTAGAATCCCCAGCACTATCCATTCCCCCCCAAATAAAACCAAAAACTTTTTAAGATAGCAAAGAGACATAGCAATACCAGCTAAGGAAAAACTGTCTATGTGCCTGGATGGTGGAGAAAGGCTCTCTCACTGAGCGTGGCTGCCTATGCAAGTTATGCAGGAACCACATACCAAAAAGTGGAACCATCAAGAAAAAGTCAAAACTGGAAGGGCCCAAGGGGCACTCTTCCTATGATGATCCCTTATGGCTTTTACTCAAGTACCATAGCGAGCTGAAGGTTGGCACAAAGGGAGAAATGGAACAGGGAAGTAAAAAGAAAAAATTCAAAATTAGGATCATCAGACCTCTGTGGTACATTTAAGGGAACCATGGTAATTTAGCCAGAGAATGCTGACTGGATCAAGGTTTCATTCATTTTCCACAGAGGAAAACAGGGATTTCTGGGAGACGGAAATGTTTTCCAGGCAGCTAGAACAACAGATCTTTGCAGAAGTTTGTGGTGTAATCAGAGTCTTTTTTTTTTGTACTGGGAATCAACACAGGACCTTGCACTTGCCAGGCAGGCACTGTGCCGCTGAGCTATACTCCTGGCCTCAGAAAGTCTTCAGACTGTCCTAGTGCTTTGGAAATACAGGGGGTGGGCTTGCAGTCCTCCAGGGCCTGATTATGGTAGAATATGGAGTAGCTTTGGAGATGATGTCTTTCTCTTCTTTCTTAGTTCAACTTAAGCAACACCAGGGTTCTAACCTGGCCCCAGGGGTGACTGCTACAGAAGAGGCGATCATCGAGTCCACTCAGTTCATGGGAAGAATGTTCCACTTTGGTAAATGCAAATCTATAGGAGAAGCTGGACTCTCTGGATGGAATCGGCATTGCCTACAGTCATTACCAATAATGCCCTGGTGACCTTCTGATGACCCCAAGTGCCCCTCCAACGCTGGTTATACTCCAGTAAGACATGGAAGGCAGATTCTGCTGCATTTCAATCAAAGATGTTTCTGACTCATCTGGGCTATGCTAAATCTGAAGCACTGTGCTATGATATGGGGAGCAGTGTTGCCTTCATTACAAGTGGTGCAGCATTGGATTTTCAAGTAAGTCTAAGTGTTTCTATCATCTTTAAAATGATGTATGTCCAGTTATTTAGAAAAATTACAAAATACAAATGCCCGTGTTAATTTAGCTAGTCTGAGACATTACATTCGACAACATAGAAAAGCCAGATCTCCAGTTATAAGCACAAAACTAAGCAAAGTTATGGACCATTGACTTTTGTCACTAGTTCATTTTCTTTTTCAAATCACTTCCCTTACGACCTTGCTCAGCTGGTATTTACATCGTGCAAGACTTGTCTGCCGGACCCTGAGCAGGGGGGGCAGGTCCTACAGTAGGGTTTGTTTTTGGAAGAACAGCAGGCTTCGGCCTAAGGGCAGGGGGCTTCAGCTGCACGCCCATCCTGGGTGCCACCATAGGCTTAAAAGTACTCATTGTGTCACTGGAGGAGCTAGTGCTACGTCGAATCTGAGGCTCAGAGCTCCTGAGGGCTACGCTGTGCAAAGGGCTGAGAGATTCTGTGGAAGTGGCAGGGGTAGGAGAGTTTTTCACTTGCTCCAAGGTATCCAGAACCACGTCAGGCGCGTGCTTTGCTGTACTCTGCCTCTCCAGTTCTCGGAGTTCATTTAAAGCAGTGTTCATTGTCTCTTCAATATCCTATTGAAAAAGAACAAAAGCCAGCTTGATAATTATCACTAATACAGAAACCTGCATATTTAATTTAAAGGAAAAGTTATGCCTTTACCAGAATTCTTACCTAAGTGAGATTATGGCTAAGGCAGTTACAGTTTTGTATTTACAGAACTACAGTTAGGAACACTAATAATGGATAGTAATAATTAGCAGTTTGACAAACTTTTGTAACTAATGGATTTGTATTTTAGACAGTAAGAGCAAACATTATGTCTGTGTAGCTAAGCCATATTAATATACTGGGCTGTAAAAGGCTCAAGTCAACAGCTTCTGACATTGCCAGTTCTGCCGATAATCCACTATTATGGACTATTGGGCTATATACACAGCTACTTCCTCTTAGTTCACTGAGAAGAAAGATTTGTGCTAATAGTATTTAGAAAAGGTATGTCTAGGGAGCTAGGCATGGTGGTGCACGCCTGTAATCCCAGCACTCGGGAGAATGAGGCAGGAGGATCAGTGCGAGTTCGAGACTAGCCTGGGCTACAAAAGTGAGCTCAAGGACAGCCTGACCTGCATAGCAAGACCCTGTCTGAAACAGACAAAAAAAAAAGAGTTCGAAAAAAAAGAGATATGTCGACATCTTATACTCTGAACAACTACTATAAAGACAACAATTGGTTATTGTAACTGTCCTATTAACCTGTTTTGAAACTGTTATTTCTTTCTCATTAAAATTAATAATTTTTTTTTAAATCAGGAAGAAAAGAAAGCAGATGAGTCAAGAGTATGAACTGAACTTCACAGACCATAGGGTGTATAAATATGCTATCTCATGCGATTAATTTAACTCAATATTCTGGAGAACAAGATACAATAGCTTTTGGAACCTTAAATCAAACTTTTGTCATCCTAAAACACCAGGCAGCCTTCTGGTGGTCTTGACCCTGCACACTGACATGAAATTCTATTTCAACTTATAGTAAGGAAGAGTTTAAATTACATATTGCAATAATTTCTACACAAACGAGTGGCATTAAGAAGGAAAAATTAGGTTTTATTCATTCAACAATTTTGAGCATTTAGTATATTTTAGCATTTCTTTAAAATTTATTTATTTATTTATTTTTTTGTGGGACTTGGGTTCGAATTCACGACCTTGCACTTGCTAGGCAGGCACTTGTGCCATGGAGCTATCTTCCTAGCCCCCCAAATTTTTTGTTTTAAAGAGAAAAAAATAGAAATTATGATACAGAATTTCAAAACAAAGGGTTAGCTATAGTTAAAATACTGGGCATTGTTATCTTCAAAGTTATTGCTTAGGTTATAAGATAAAGGCATAAAAATTGATATAAATTTAGATTTGAGTTGTTTCTACTTTTCTAGTTTCTAGCATTGCAATGTTAGGTTGTATATCTGAATTTTTTAAAATGTAGGCATTTATTGCTAAAAAACTTTTTTTTTTTT